>RCUC01137310.1:0-235376 GCA_003697995.1 Taxidea taxus jeffersonii | reverse complement strand
AAAATCTACAAAGAGCTTAGCAAACTCAACACCCAAAGAACAAATAATCCAATCAAGAAATGGGCAGAGGACATGAACAGACATTTCTGCAAAGAAGACATCCAGATGGCCAACAGACACATGAAAAAGTGCTCCACATCACTGGGCATCAGGGAAATACAAATCAAAACCACAATGAGATACCACCTCACACCAGTCAGAATGGCTAAAATGAACAAGTCAGGAAATGACAGATGCTGGTGAGGATGTGGAGAAAGGGGAACCCTCCTACACTGTTGGTGGGAATGCAAGCTGGTGCAACCACTCTGGAAAACAGCATGGAGGTTCCTCAAAAAATTGAAAATAGAGCTACCTTATGACCCAGCAATTGCACTACTGGGTATCTATCCTAAAGATACAAACGTAGTGATCCAAAGGGGCACGTGTACCCGAATGTTTATAGCAGCAATGTCCACAATAGCCAAGTTATGGAAAGAACCTAGATGTCCATCAACAGATGAATGGATAAAGAAGAAGTGGTATATATATATGATGGAATACTATGCAGCCATCAAAAGAAATGAAATCTTACCATTTGCGACGACATGGATGGAACTAGAGCGTATTATGCTTAGCGAAATAAGTCAACTGGAGAAAGACAACTACCACATGATCTCCCTGATATGAGGAAGTGGAGATGCAACGGGGGTGGGAGTTAAGGTGGTAGGAAAAGTAAAAATGAAAGAAGATGGGATCGGGAGGGAGAAAAACCAAAAGAGACTCTTAATGTCATAAAACAAACTGAGGGGGGAGGGGGGAAGAGGGGTTGGGTGAGGGTGGTGGGGTTACATCATATGTTTAAATAAAGCTTAAATAAAACACTGGTTACTTTGCATGACTACCTGCTTAACAATCTCTTCCTTTCTTCTAAGTTTTTCCTTCTATCAGAGTAGGAGTTATATCTTGATAACTTTGAATCCCTAGAGTCTAGCACATAACAGGTGCTTCAAAACTATCTATTGAATGATGATTTAGATGCTGGTCTTTGGGCATGCAATTGGGTAAATATCACATGTATTTCTCTATTATTTTCCTGAAAATTCAAATAAAGGAAGATTCCTTTCTTTCACTTACATCCTATAAATACCATAGGATATTTTTATGACCAAGTCAAGGAATGAAAATTAAAAGAGCTTTTTTTTTTTTTTTTTTTTTAGGTAGAAAGCAATATTAAGTCTTACATAAAATTTTTAAGAGTGTGTGGATATATATTGATTTTCAGTAACAGTTCCCCTTGGTTAACTTGGACATTTAAATGTCTTTTGGGGGCACCTTGGTGGCTCAGTAGTTAAACATGTAACTCTTGGTTTCAGTTCAGGTCATAATCTAAGGTAATGAGAACAAGCCCCGTGTGTTGGGCTCTGCACAGAGTTTAAGATTTTCTCTCTCCTTCTCCTTTTGTCCCTCATCCCCTGCTCTTTCTCTCCCTCAAAATAAATAATAAATACATACATACATACATAAGTACAAACATACATACTTTTTGTATTTTCTCCAACTATATTACCATATTATAGCTTATAATATAACCAGTTTTAGGGAAGCCTGGGTGGCTCAGTTGGTTAAGCAGCTGCCTTCGGCTCAGGTCATGATCCCAGCATCCTGGGATCGAGTCCCATATTGGGCTCCTTGCTCGGCAGGGATCCTGTTTCTCCCTCTGCCTCTGCCTGCCACTCTGTCTTCCTGTGCTCGCTCACTCTCCCTCCCTCTCTCTCTGACAAATAAATAAATAAAATCTTTAAAAAATATATATATATAACCAGTTTTATTTTTTATCATGTTGTTTATATAGAAACATACATGGCAGCTTAAGAATTTACAATTTATAAGCAATTGCAATTTCATTAAATTTATTGACCTGTTTACCTGAGCTTTTAAAGCTGACTTTCAATATGAATGATACAGCAGGCTGGTATTTTGTGCTCTAATTCACTAGAATGCAATAGAAAGTTGCTCTCTGATCACACCTAGTTCATCAGGGATGGGAAGGGTAGTGATAACTCATGGAAAAAAAAAATACTGTCATTTGCAGCCCCCATGGATGAGACCATGGCCTAGGACCAGAAGGACATGCAGTTGGACTTTTGCCAATGAACCATCTGTGGCAGAAAATAATGAGGGCAGAGTGAGGGAGGATTCCTAGGACAGCCTCAATTTCTCCACTGGTAGGAGGATAATCCTTGGATTATGCCAGGTTTTATACACTGAATGGTAGATATGTGCTTTGGTTCTAGAATCATTTGTGAAATGTCACATCTGTAAAAGTGATGTCTTGAAGGTAGTCGACTTTGATGTTTCTTAGTGCTCTCTGAACCCTTCAACTGAGTTTATTAAAAAAAAAAAAAGACATCTTCCCATCCCTGATACTCAGGGGGCAATGATGTACTTTGTTTGTTGTTCTGACAGAGGGTGGCCCCACTGAAACAAAAATGTCATGGGATTTGAAAACAGCCATTTCTGGGCTTACATGCCATATCTGCTATCACCAGCTATGGGTCTTTGAGAAATCTAGTTAATCCTCTTAAAGTAAAAAGGTTGCAAACACTTATTTTCATAATATCTAATAGAATACATATCTAAGGAACATAGCACAGTGACTTGCTAATCAATAAAGTTCCTTTCATTATTCTTTGATTCATTCTTTACATTTCATCTATTTGCAGTACTTTTTTTTCTCAGCACAAGATAGGATAATTTTCTAATTTAGCTCGTTTTTTTCTTCATGTATCTTTTCAGGGCTTCACAAGTCTACACATTTATTGCATGACACCATAGCTATTGCCTAGCTCCTCTCCTTGAATATGTTCCTCATGTTTTTCCCTGGGTGTCCTTTATGTGTCTTTGAATCTCTGCCCTTATTTTCATGTGCCCAGCAACCCAGAGAACCTGGCCAGTGTTAACTAATCAAATGTGATTGCAGAATAGAGGCAAGAGTTCTGTCATTTGCTAGCTATGTGAACTTGAACTTGACTTGTTTCATATCTGTGTTAGCCATTTTGTTATTATTCTTAGCCTGGACTCCTGTCATTTTGGACCTGGGTTTTCACAACAGTCTTTTTGTTGGTTATCCAGACTCCAGTCAACTTGCCTTCATGACCACTTTTCCTATAACTCAGACTAATACACTAATGTATACATGCAGTCAACTGCCCAAGAAGGTGATTAGATGTTATAATGTCTCTTCCTGTTCAATATTTGTTTCCACATTGGTTCTACTTCTGCGTGGCTTCTAATTCTTGGCCTGACCACCTGGATTTGGCAGGTATAATGAGTTTTCCCATTTATGACTCTCAGCCTTTGCCTTAAAAGCTCTGGCTTGCATATGACCTAGATGTTTCCAGAGATTTAACTATTTCCTGTGTCTGTAAGTTTATAGTGATAATTAAGGAGTATCACATAGTGCTTGATACAGAACATGTGCTTAATAACTGTCAATTTTTCTAATTATAACATGGTTTCTTTCTTAACTTGGTCCCTTGGATCTGCCTCTCCTTCTATTTGGTTGCCATTCTCAATCATCTCACTGGAAAACTCCTCCAGGACTCGATCCAAATGCTACCTCTCATGTAAATTCTGACTAGATGTTCCTCAAGCATGCTCATTTATATCTAAGGTACACATTATAGCTTATCAGTGGTCATTTCTCTATTTAAATATAGTCTTCAAGAAGAGGCTGCAACTGTCTCAAAGTTCTCAAGGTCACAGACTTTTACCTTTATATATCTGGCACCAGGTTCAAATCCTGGCAATATTTGTTTCTCAGTAAATATTCCCTGAAAGACTGTGAGGAGATGCCTCTACTTCCTGTATTAGGAAAAGAGACTTTCTGTCAATCCCATGTTTCTGTGTGTGAGGTGGGCAGATTCACTGATTCAAGAGATGTTTATTTATGAAGTCATTTATCAAGTGTCTGTCAAGGATGATGCCAATCACTTCAGTTTCAGTTTTGGGGAGCCAAATGGTTTATTGTTGGAAGTGGGAGAGACCCACAAATAAGTAAGTCTTAAAGCAAAATTTCCATTTAGAAGGCATGAGAAAATGACCAAAATCTGAAGGGGAAAGTTATTTTTCCTGCCTCGGTGAATCAGGGCCAATCTTTCATAAGAAATAACATACAAGTTTCATCTGGAAGAAAAGGCAAGTTTGGAGGAAAAAGTCATTCTAGGTAGAGGGAACAGAGATTAAAGTACACAGCTGTGTTTAAGAAATGGTAAACAGTCTTCATTGGGAGTAGCCTACAGGAGGCAGATGGGGCAGTGGGAGATAAAGGATAGAGAAGTTAAGGGCCACTGAACACTTTAAGGACTTGACACTTCATTCAGGGGACAATGAAATCTTACTGGATTTTCTCAATGCATGGCGAGTGTTTAGGTAAATGCTGAATGATCATTTTAACAGGAACCCAATGATCATTTTAACAGGAACCCAATGGCATTAAAAGCTAGGAAGGAAGGCATTGGAAATTGGGAGACAGTGGCAATAGATGGGGGAGAAAGAAGCATTTGGAATGGAGAGCTATTTTGTTGTACTGTGAACTGAGATAAAAGAGAAGGAACAGAAACAAATTTTGTCCAATGCTCCCGAAAGCACATTTTTTGAGTTCCCCAATAGCATTTAACACAGTAGACTTAATATGTCAGGCACTGTTCTAAGAACCTTATATGTGTCAACTCATTTATTTCTTAGAAATAAATATATTGTTCCCTATCTTATGGATGAAAAAAACTGAGACAACAGAGAAGTTAAATAACTTGCCCAAGGTTACAGAACAGCTGATTCCTAGAGCAGCTACATGACACAAGTTTATACTCTGTCATCTAAGGTGATCTAATATGTAATAGATAGATGGGGCATGCCTCTTTAAATACTGCTCCTTATTCATGTCTTTGGCCCATTTATTTATTGGATTATTTGCTCTTTGAGTGTTGAGTTTGAAAAATTCTTTATAAATTTTGGATACTAGCCCTTTATCTGATAAGACATTTGCAAATATCTCCTCTCATTCTGTCAGTTGTCTTTTGGTTTTCTTGACTGTTTCCTTTGCTCTTCAAAAGCTTTTTATCTTGATGAAGCCCCAATAGTGGATTTTTGCCTTTGTTTCCCTTGCCTTTGGAGACATGTCTAGCAAGAAGTTGCTGTGGCTGAGGTCACAGAGGTTGCTGCCTGTGTTCTTCTCTAGGATTTTGATGGATTCTTGTCTCACACTTAGGTCTTTCATCCATTTTGAGTCTATTTTTGTGCATAGTGTAAGGGAATGGTCCAGTTTCATCTTCAGCACGTGATTGTCCAATTTTCCCAGCATGGTGTGTTGAGAAGACTGTCTTTTTTCCATTGGATATTCCTTCCTGCTTTGTTGAAGATTAGTTGACCATAGAGTTCAGGGTCCATTTCTGGGTCCTCTATTCTGTTCCATTGATTTATGTATCTGTTTTTGTACCAGTACCATTAGAAATATATATATTGTTCCCTTGATGATTATAGCTTTGTAATATAATTTTAAATCCAGAATTGTGATGCCACCAGCTTTGGTTTTCTTTTTCAACATCCCTTTGGTTATTTGGGGTGTTTCTTGTTTCCATACAAATTTTAGGATTATTTGTTCCAGCTCTGTGAAAAAAGTTGATGACATTTTGATAGGGATTGCTTTGAATTTATAGATTGCTTTAGGTAGCACAGATATTTTAACAATATCTATTCTTCCAATCCATGAGCGTGAAACATTTTTCCATTTCTTTGTGTCTTCCTCAATTTCTTCCATGAGTGTTCTATAGTTTTTCTGAGTATGTATCCTTTGACTCTTTGGTTAGGTTTATTCCTAGGTATCTTATGGTTTGGGGTGCAATTGTAAATGGGATCAACTCCTTAATTTCTCTTCTGTCTTGTTGTTTGTGTATAGAAATGCAGCTGATTTCTGTGCACTGATTTTATATCCTGACAGTTTACTGAATTCCTGTATGAGTTCTAGCAGTTCTGGAGTAGAGTCTTTTGGGTTTTCTACATAAAGTATCATATTGTCTGCAAAGAGTGAGAGTTTGACTTCTTCTTTGCTGATTTGGATGCCTTTTATTTATTTATTTTTTTGTTATTGTTGTTGTCTGATTGCTGAGGCTAGGACTTCTAGTACCATTTTGAACAACTTTGGTGACAGTGGACATTCCTGTCATGTTCCTGACCTTAGGAGAAAAGCTCTCAGTTTTTTCCCCATTGAGAATGATATTTGCTGTGGGGTTCTCATATATAGCTTTTATGATATTGAGGTAGGTCTCATTTATCCCTACACTGTGAAGAGTTTTAATCAAGAAAGAATGCTGTACTTTGTGAAATGCTTTTTCTATATCTATTAAGAGGACAATATGGTTTTTGTCCTTTCTTTTATTCATGTAGTGTATCACATTGATTGACTTGTGGATATTGAACCACCCTTGCAGCCCAGGAACAAATCCCACTTGGACGTGGTGAATAATCCTTTTAATGTACTGTTGGATCCTATTGGCTAGTATGTTTGTGGGAATTTTGGCATTCTTGTTCATCAGGGATATTGGTCTGTAATTCTCCTTTTTGGTGAGGTCTTTGGTTTTGGGATCAGGTAATGCTGGTCTCATAGAAAGAGTTTGGAAGTTTTCCTTCCATTCCTATTTTTTGAAACAAAATCTTTCTATTTGCAAGGACATGGATGGAAGTGGAGGGTATTATGTTGAGGGAAATAACTCAGTCAGAGAAAGACAATTACCATATGATCTTACTCATATGTGGAATTTAAGAAACAAAACAGAATCATAGAGGAAGAGAGGGAAAAATAAGACAAGGCAAAATTAGAGAGGAACACAAACCATAAGAGACCCTTAATCATAGGAAATAAATTGAGGGTTGTTAGAAGGGAGGGGTAACTATGTGCTAGGCATTAAGGACGGCACGTGATGTAATGAGCACTGGGTGTTATGTAAGACTGATAAATCACTGAACTCTACCTCTGAAGCCAATAATACATTATATGTTAATTAATTGAATCTTAATTTTAAAAAAGAAAATAAATAAATACTGTTGCTTGAAAATAAAAAATGGAATGACGTTTGTCTCTTGGTTGAAAACAACTTTTCCCCCTTTCCTAAATAGCACACTTCAAAAGTATCTTGGAAGCCAGACACACGTTAAACTCTGTATGAGCAATTGTTCCACCAAAGGAAAAGTGCCTGCCTGCAATTCTTTACAATCCTCCAGCAAGCCATCCTGAACAGGTAAATGACTCCACAGTGCAAAGGAGCCCAACCACTCCTTCCGTACAACTCTCATTCTAGAATACAGAAGAGAATTCAATATGTCTTACCAGGTTATTACAAAAGAAACCTGCTGTTGCCTAGCTCATTATAGGGCAGCTGACAATGGATTTTAAGCACAATAAAACAAAGTAATGTATACCTTTACTTTTAGTGACAGGAAAACTTTTTCTTGTTTTATTCTTTGATATTAAGCTGTGAGTTTGCCTACCATGGCTTGTCGTCTCATTTTGAGACCCTATTTGCTCATGGAGGCTTCTCTTGAACACAGAAAACCAAGTCCTAAATTTGAAACACTTGAAACAATAAATAGGTACTTTTGCAAAGGCGGTATTTATTTTATTTTTGTTTCCTTAAGAAGACCTTCTTGAAATTTTCTATTTTCAATAGTTCTTATTGATGGTGGTGCCTCTCAGCTCATGAATGAAGCAATGCTACAAGGAGAGCATCATAAGGACACTATTCTGCACTGCTATTTTTCTCTCTTTATTCACTCATTCACCATTTGTTTCTTTAGGGCCCAATATGTGCCATTTGCTGCTCTATCATATTAAGCCACCAAGACAGAAAATTCATATACAAGTGCCTCAACACAAAGGAAAGTCTGATGGTATTTTGGAAGAGAAGTAACCTTTAGGGAGACTATAAGAGTGGGGGGTTAAGTAAGGGGAGATTTTCTATGCCTGTAAGTGAGCTCAATATTCAGCCAGGTCTGGGATGTATCACCCCATGGGAAAGTCTGAGATCTTTCTCTGAGGACTTGGCAGATATGCAATCCATGTTTCTAAAGCCTTCATTTCCCATCATCTTTGTCAACATTGTCTTTGCCCTGGGCTCCCATTCTAACACAGCCCAACAAGTTGTGACAAGTGTGTTCTGCTGAATAAGGACAAGGCTTAAATCAGATGCAAATTTCTTAATGCTTCCTTTCCACTTACTTACACTTACCATTTATATGCAAATGTCAGTTTTCTCTCTGGTCCCCTCATAACACTTTGTCCCTCCAACTTTGCCCTAAACTGGCTGCTGGTAAAGGAGAATTGTGTTTGTTAAATCTAGAGCCATTCTTAACTATTTGTCCACTCAGTAACTCAAAAACCAAGTGTCTCATCATAATTCTTCAGAAAACAGCTCTCCATAAAAATGTGTATCAGAGTCTGGGTGATAATGTAATCATAAACTATGGGTGTTAGTCAAAGTGCTTACAGGTAAATTTCCTGGCTGCAGTCCCACAACCATGAAACATGATCATTTTTTGAAAACCCGATGCCTTTGGCAGAAACGTGTGCTTGGAGGATTACTAACAAGCTTGTTTAACATGTACAAAACCCAATCAGGACACTTCACTAATATATGCGTCTGCATTGATTTTTCTGTTTTTCTTCAATGTTTATTTCTGATGAAATCTGTCCTGTCCGCTCAAAGGATAGAAGCTGAGCTCTGCATTATTCGTAGCAGCTTAGGAGTGAAATAAACGCTTGTCTAATACTGTATGGCTCAATGCCCCTGTGTCATATCTATGCATGCCATAAAAGCAGTGATAAACATGATATATTTTTATGACTCTGAATGCTCTATGTGTCAATAAAATATTTTTTAAACTGGATGAAGGCTGCAGTGAACCTGCCTCCCTACTGAAGCACCAAATCCCAGTGTCCCGCATCTGATTCATCCGGGATGGCAGAATCATCAATCGTCTGTGATGAAATTAGGTGCCTACTGCTTGTGGCATATGCAGTGTTTTCGTCCTAATGGTCTAAGAGTTTTTTTCCTTGATACACATTGAGAAACACTTCCCTTGATTCTCATTGGGGAAATGGATCATAGCTATAATCGGCCAGATGAGCTAAATGACCTTTCCTTATTTGAAATGCCCTGGGATTTTACAAGAGGAAAAGACCCACACATCCAGGAGAAACTGCAGCGTAAACTTTTCAAAGGCACTTTAATAGGCTGCTTTAAAAAAAATAATTTACCTGTGGAAGAACCCCTTTAGAGAATACTTACATTGACTGAAGACAAGATACCTTTCAAACGCTGGAGGCAAGGCATTGTTTATTCTGTGGCAAAGGACAAAAGCAAGATAATGTCAGTGGTGTGACTTACAGCCACACAGTGTTATGTTTAGTTCTTGCTATAACATTTGGAAGAACGAGTTATGTCTTATTTCATTTTTGAGTACGTCGAGCTTAAGACACTATACATAGTATATAGAAAATAGCGTTGGGGCTAGAGCATATTAGAATTGGTTAGAGCAGGATGGATCTTTCTGTTACCCTACATTGTCCCCCCAGTGCTTTATGAGGAGCAACACCGAACCATTCTATAGTGAAAGCATTTGGAGTAGGTGTCAAATGATGACTAAGAAAGCAAACTTTAAATGGTACTGTCATCAGAAATACCACCATACCCTTCCTTCTTTACAAATAAAGGTTGACAACCGACATCCAGTCACACTTTGGGAATACCTGATGACGAGGACATCTTTATCTCTCAACTTGCAAGTTTCCAAACCAGGCTGAATAATAGCCCTTTCTCTGTCTTGAATTGAAAACATGTATGTTTTACATTTTCCTCAGTCAAACTTTCCATGTCTGGGTTTTGTTGTTGGGGATTTGATCTTGTTTAATTTTGTTTTGTTATCATCAGAGATGGGTAAGTGGCTGTAAAAAGGAACTAATGTTCATTTACCATTTATTGTCATCAGTAAACAATTCTAGGCCTGGTCTAGGCACTTTACCTCTATTAGCAGCTGAGTGTGTCCAAACAACTCCCTAGGTTGATCTGCTTTCCAATAGCATTCTCCAGTCATATTTCAGAGGGAAAGGAAAGCCTCTATTTCCCAGGGATAGTGCTCATTAGCATAGGGCTCTACATTACAAATCTCCCCAGAATTGCTGGTATTTACACACTCACTTTACATGCATTAGAATTTCAAGGATGGGCACTCTAAAATGTGAGCCCATTGAGCACACGTACTGGGATAAAAATGCATAATGTTAACATTGCTTTTCTGTTCAATTGCATAGCGTTTTGGTTAAAAGTTACGTTGACACAAATCTGCCAATACCCATTTTTTTTGTGATAGCCAAATGTCAAGTACATTGGAAGTGAACATTGGCATATGACAAATCGATAAGGAATCAATCTTAATAAGGCCTTTACGGAGGTTCAGATTACACACAGAGATGAGAACAAATGAAATTTCATAAAATTGAGGTCAGGGTAGGTTTCAGGTGGTTCTGGCTTTCTCTGTTTTTTCCTAGATGATATCCTACGTTCGTTCTACTGTATGATAATGCCCTTTTGAATAGCAAGGCAGCTATGCAATAATAGCATCCGTCACACAAGTGTGCCCAAACTTCTCTGTAATGTCATTTACAGATGTATTTAATTTACTTCTTTATTGACAATGCATTCCAAGTATAAAGGCATCAAATGGCTTGACTCAGACCTCAAAGAGAGTCTCAGAGTATGACAGATCAACAATGAGATCATGGCTTGTTAATTATAGAATTTAGATCTTTTTACTTTCTGGTCCGTGATCTTTACTTTCTGGTCCATGGCTGGAGTTTTGACACCTCTCACCTGAGTATGCAGGGATCTTCAAAATGTCTTCAAAATAACAGAGACACCATTAAATTGAAGAATAGTTTCAGGGCATGGCATATTCTGGAACATGCCTGACTATAGACATGACCAAATTATTTGATTTTTCTGAAATTAGGTCCTCAGAAAATGAAAATAAACCATTTAATACAGTGTTTAGAGCACATATGAAGATTTTTGGAATATGTTAAGCATTCAGGATATGATAGCAATTTTTCTTAATTTTTTTTGAAATCATCACACTATGGAATATTGGCAAGGCCACGAACCTTTTTGTCAGAGATCAGGATTCAAATACCAGCTCTGCAATTTCTGTGAGTCCAGAAAACTCACTTATCTTCCTAGAATCTCTGTGCTTTCATCTAAAAATTGAAGATAACAACATATTATTTAGGAGGAATACTAAGACCAAGTACTGTATGGGTCTCATAAAAATATTTTAAAAATGGAAGTTATGATAATACCTATTATATGACAATGTATACTTATAAATAATATGTAGTCTGTAAATATAAATTATATAACATATAAAATATGTGCTATAATGTGTAAATTAAATATATGGGTCATAAATATGTTATTTATTATTGTTATTCTCATTATTCATATTTACAATGGACACTTTTAATCATGTATTTTGCCAACAAATTTCTAATTTTATTTTAAACTGTAGAGGAATTAGCAGACTGATCATAGTAGCAAACCTTTACCAGAAAGAGGTGTAAAGACCAGAGAAGATTTAATAATCCAGTGATTAATGAACAGCAACTTCCAAATAAAAAAGAAAGGAAAAAAAAATAAAGGACTCCCTGAGGAGGGCATCTCTCTTCCTCCCTCTTTAACTACATTCTCTCTCTCTTTTTTTAAGATTTTATTTATTTATTTGACAGAGAGAGATCACAAGAATGCACAGAGGAAAGCAGAGAGGGAGGGGGCAGCAGGCATGACCTGAGCGGAAAACAGAGGCTTAACCCACTGAGACATCCAGGCGCCCCCCTCTTTAACTATATTCTGTTCTCCATTCTGTCTCCTTTGTGGATTGAAAACCAATCCTAATGATTCTCTATTCAGTTCTTGATAAGAGGATAGAAACACAATACTTTTTTTTCTCAGGTGAGAGCCCCTCCATGGAGATCATTGGATATATAGAAAAGGGACAGTCTATTAAGCATTACACTTTGCATTTTTATAGTTATTTGTTGTTTTCAAAATTAACATTCATTTATTTAGCAAGTGCCACACTGGGTTGGTCACTTTCTTCTATCCTTCGGGTTTATACTAACTGGTGATAGTGATGCTCTGAGCTTTAGTCAGGAAACTTTTGTTTCCTAGTGATCTGTGTTAGTAGACTAGCTGCTCCTAAACTCAGCGAACATGAAACGATTTTGGATTAGGCATATTTAGCAGCAAAAATTCCGTAACTAGCTGGTTTTCACTTCATCCCATTGCTTTAATAATAATAATAACAGATAACACACATTGAACATTTCTTCTATGACAAAGAGATGAATGGATTAGGTATTTTATAGATGAAGAAACTAAAGCCCAGAAAGACTGAGCAACCTACAGAGAAGCACTCAGCTGGTGGAGATCAGAAGTTGGACATGAACTCAGGTCATCTGAATTCAGAGTCTAAGCTAATCATTTTTGTAATACATAGTATTACTTTGCTCACAGGTTCTGTATCCACAAAATATAGAGACAATATTAGGTAGATTGCCTAAAAATATAGAGTAAACACTCTAGAGAGCTGGGATTTAAACTCAACAATCCCTACTCTTTACATTAACGATTCTTGATTTAGAGACGAGGGCAGAATTACTGAGAGATATTTCACGTAACTCCATTTTTTTATTAGTGATGTAAGTGCAAACATCAACGAATTCTCACCACTGATACTTCTCACTGCTTTTGACTTACAAACACATGGAATTGGCAATTAGCAACTTACAGTCCTGATGTTTTACTTTCACTGTCATCCAAGCTTTTTCTCAGCTTAGTACTGTAAAAACCTGCCAAACCTATCACAAGCTTCGAGAGATAGAGCACAGCACTTGGGGAAACAGCTGACATGATGATCGGATCTGATCTGTGCATGTGTCAGCCTGTCTCCAGTCTGTTGCAGTGACTGGCCTGGATCCACAAGTTTGAGTTTGTTTGTGTGAATTGTTAAAGCACCTTGGCCGTGATAATGAGTCTTCTTCTCCCCACAAGGAGATGTCAAGGCTGCAGCGCTAATTCAGGTACTGGGTAGTAAAGAATCTGGCCTTGCCCAAAGATAGAGATCTATTGTCCTCTAGGAGGTAATGTATGTCACATCTGTTAGGAGAGCATTTGTTTAAGGTAGAGAGGCTTTTGCTGGATCTTGGGGTGCAGCCATCTGTGTCCAATAGTCTCAGGGTGGGAGCTGCCCACAACAAAAAGTTAAATCATGTGATTGACATCACAGAGTATCAGTAGACCTTGAGACTGTGTTCAGCCATGTAGCCAATTAATCAGTCAATCATGCCTTCATAATGAAGCCCCAATAAAAACTCTGGACATTAAAGACTTGAGTGAGATTCCTTGGCTGGCAATTCTCTGAGTATTGTCACGCATCAATGTTGGGAGGATAATATTTCCTGAATATTTGTGTTCGGAATCCCCCCAGACTCTGCCCTATGCATGCCTTCCTTGGGTTGATTTTAATCTGTATCCTTTCCCTGTTAAATAAATAAATAATACATAAAATAAAATAACTATGTGTATAATAGCCTTTGGTGTGTTCTGTGAGTGCTTCTAGTAAGTTTAAAAACTGGAGGTCCTTTTTGGAACTCTCTGAACTTAAAGTTGGTGTTAGAAGTGAAGGCAGTTTTGGTAATTATGACCTCAAATTTTACAGTTTAGCTAACTGTTGGTAGAAACATAGCATCTTCATGGGAGAGAGAGAGAGTGAGAGGAGTGGGAGAGGGGAAGGGAAAGGGAGAAGGAGAGAGGGAGAAAGAGAGAAAGAGAGAATATCTGGCTTTGAAGTGTTTGACTATGTCCAGATCTTGGGTCTGCTCCATGCTGGTTATGTCCTCTTGGACAACTTAGTTTAACTCCATGATTTTCCATCTATGGATATGGGAGTTGATATGACACACCTGGCAGGATTGCTGTGAGGATCAAAAGAGCCTATTTACAAGATGTTCCCAGCATATCTGACCCTTGGTAGGTGTTCATAAACATTAGTTTATTGTTCAAAACTCAGGACAGGCTCTTGAAAGCAATCTGAGGGAAAACATCTATTTTTCCACCACCGGGAATAGTCATTTCAGGCACAAACTCTGAAGAACTGTAGGGGCGTTAAGGGCAGTGGGAGGCTGTCGATTCACAGATTGGGCATAGTTGAATATGAAGCTACTCCCCCTCCAGACACCCCCACAGAGAGCGAGAGAGAGTTCAGGAGAGCATTTGGAGAATGACTGCAGGAAAGCTGCAGGCTGAGGACCTGCTGATGGCAGTGACCTCACTGGGGAGCCACCAACTACGTTCAAACATTGATTTCTTCACAAGATATTTATTAAGGATTTTTAAGGCACTGTTCTAAGGGCTGAGGGATTATCACTCAACAGACAAATAAACAAAGTACATAACGTAAATGTCTGATGATAATGACTGCTATGAAGAACACGGCAAGTCCAGAAGATGGAGTGTGAAGGGCGTGGTGCTCTTGGATAACAAGGTGGTCAGGAAAGGTTTTTCTGAAGAGATGCCATTTGATCAGAAACCTTGCTTTGGGGGAAAGTTTTGTTAATTACTGGGGAAATATGTTCAAGGCAGGGAGGAATCTAAGGAGGGGCATTCCTGAGGATATTGGAAGAGAAACGGAAGACCAGCATGGATATAGTATTTAATTTGATTAAAATTTCCTGGTCGATCTATATACTTTAGTTTAATTTAATCCTATCCCAATGTGATATTTTTGAATTGGACAAAACATTTCTACAGATCTCTGAAGGAATATACACCTAAGAAGGAAAATTAAAAGGACAATGTAATGAGATTTCCCCAATGAGCTATTATTAAAAAACTTATAAAATGACAGTGAGTAGAATATATGGTGAGGATCCAAGAATCAACAGCCAGATCCGTGTAACAGCAGCAGCCTGGGAATACTTCCTGAAAAATATTAACTAATATCTAATATTGCTATAGAACCATTGGAAACATTAGTAAAGGAATAGGTTATTCATTTAACTATATTGGGAAATTTTACTAACTGGAAAAAAATGAGTTAGGGTCTCCCCACACAGCAGGCACCAGAGTATTTTTTAGTTGAGTTATTTAAATATAGGGTTGCAATCCATAAAAATAGATACAAATCATGGGTTAGTACTTAGACAATCTTGGATAAGAAAATGACTTGTAGTATCTTTAGCTAAAATATAAATTTTTTAAAAAGTACATCAAAATACAATTAGTCTATCTCCAAAATTATCTATAATGAATTTTTTAAATAAATGAGAAAAAAATATTAGAAACGAAATGACTACACTGGGCATTTTGCTCAATGTATCTTGTGTCCTAATCATAAACTTATTGGTATTATCTGAAATTTGTTTTCTAACCTAATAATTAGAAGTGTTAGTCACTACAGTTCTTAAATTTAACATTAGAAGCAATCAATCATGTCCAAATAGTACTTTAAAAATTATGCTTTCCCCATGTGGGAAACAGAAGAATTTCAATAAGCTTCAGAAGAGAATCATATAGCCCAGACACCTGTACACATTCTTTAGGAATTGTACGCCCCTGTCCGTCATAATATTTCTGGAGACCATAATAGAATCCCCATCCACGGAAGGAGACATTTGAGAACATTTGGATCCCACTTTGAAACTAGGATGTTTTATTTTCCCCTCCATTTCACTCACAATCGGAAACATATGGAATGTTTTATTTGCAGGCTACAAAAACAAATCAAACCGGCAATCCTGTGTTGGAAAAAAATTTATTCTTCCTGTGGCTCAGAGGCCTAGCTCTGTGTCCACACTTCCATACCGATCACTTTCTCTCTACAGTCATCAAGGTTAATGGCCACTTCCGTGCCCTCTGTTCTTGCTTCCACTCCGGTGTGGTGGTGGTGGGGGGTGTTATCAGGCCCAGCCTCACTTTCCCTCCAGATGTTCATTATTGCATCATCATCTTCCGTTTCTTGAAAATGTGTTGTTTTGCCTGATTATTGCCAGTTGCCCTGTGAGGATTACTGCTTGTGTGGTGGTTTTGCAGACATGTCCCCTTATCTCTTTCTTGGACTCTCTGGGTTCTCTCTGCAAAGGTTTTAGTCATTGGCACCTCATTCCCACAGGGTTTTGATTCTAAAGCCAGAAGCAGACAAATGATTCATCCATAGCCAATCCCTAGGCATCTCTCCTTTCACACAGTAAAGGAGGTGCTGAGAGGGACGTTAACTACGTTGCTTCATCTACTGGTAGTTCTCTTTCTCATTGGAATGCTATTTTCTGCTACAGGGTATAATGATTGAATGGAATAGGAAGACAGTGGCTGTTTTTAGGATTAGACACGGAATTTGTTGTATGCATTTCTGCCAGTGGGTTGGATCTAATTACTGCTTTTTGACATGCTTTACAGCTTGAAATCTCTTTTGTAGCTGCGTTTCTTAGCTGTTGAACAATATTTGAATTTCTTAAACCTGCTAATAATAACCTTGTCTTTCCCCCTTCTTCCTGGGGCCACTTCTTTTTAGGCTTCACTTCCATCTGAAGAATGTTAAAGAACTTCTATCAAAGATCCTCTAATTCCCTTCTCCAACTTCAAGAATATTCATTTCCAAGAATACTATAGTAGCCACAAAACATCTTCTTTGAATGTAGAAAGTGATGATTCTGAAACATGTAAAGGTGAATAAAGAAAACATCTGTGGGAAAAAATGAATTACAGCGTGAAACATCAGCAACTTGAGTGAGTTGAGGACTCCATCTTGCTCTAGATGTGCTGAACATAGGATGTGCTGAACAAAACATTGTTTAATGGAATAATACCTTCACAGTGAGAAAAAGGTATATAATTGACCTGATCTAAGCAAGAATCTATAGAAGTGTGTCTCATATCACAGAAAGAAAACTCAATTACTTGCCAAATATTAAGAAGTAGAAATATTCACTTGCAGACATGGGTGTAAGGTTGCATAATTGTAGGTATCCAAGATGAGAGATATTTGGATGGGATATATTTTAGGGCCCTTAGGAGCCCATTCTTATCAACCAGATCACTGGTCTTTCACCTGCCATATTGTTGCCTTATAGGGTATTTATGGAGAATGCTGACAGATTTTTTTTTTCGGTACAAGAAAGTTTTAATTTTTCCAAACAAAATTCTCAAATGGCAAATGAACAGAAATTCAAAAGTTGCAAATTTGCAGCTGCAGTCTGTGGGGAGAGGAAAACTGTACCCATCAAATCTGCAAAATATACCAGAATGTAGAGAAATCAATTGATTGGCAGCTGCGGATATTTACATCTTTCTTTAATTGCTTAAAATCAGCAAGCTGGGAGACTTCATGAGAGTTGGCAGTGATTCAAGCCGGGTATGTTCCTCTTTCAGAGGAGACTGAAAGAGTTGAAATGTGTATGATACCTTTCAAAAAAGAAGGAAACGAAACTTAGGGAGGTAATGGGGAAGTCACAACCAAAGAAAGCTGGAAGAAGGTCAGTGTCATGGCCTCAGGGAAATTAAAAGAGGAGCAAGTTCAAGGAAGCCTAGAATTGTCATCACCAAACATAGAGAAGTTAAATATCATAGACTGATGCAGGCTAGCATATCTGAAAAATAGCAGTGTAAAAAAAATCAACATTTATATAATTGAAAATAGAGTTTTAAAAGGAGGGAAGTTATACTGCCGGGAACTTACCCAAACAAAATAAACTCAATACACTCACTAAGTAGGTTGTTAACTTATCAACAAAGTAGGCAATTCTGGGTAATTAAATGCTATGAGCCACTTTTCATTTTTTTCTTTCTTTCTGAGATGTCCAGTTACTTACCTTACCTTTCTTAGATAATACTCCAAAATTGCTAGCAACACAAACACACTAGATAATGTAATTAGGTGAGCAATTATAGGATTTCTGTGCTTCACTCTGTGTGTGTACATAGTGGGGAGTGTGTTTTGGGTGACGTGAGGGAGAGAATTCATTTATGCATTCACACAGTAAACACTTTGAAGACACTTACTCTGAAGCAGACCCTATGCACAGGACACAAAGCTGAAAAAGACTCAGCTTGAAACCCCCTGATATGCATCATAATGTTACGATACAGTGTCAGTCAGAGCCCTGCACAGAAACAGAAATTTGTCTTAGTATCGTATTTTGTCATTCCTGGGTTGTGCACATGCCCCCCTTTATCATTCCTGAAATACCAAAGTATCTGAAAACTGATAATATGATATCGTTTAATTAGATGTTCAAAGTCCAGGGAGATGAAAGTCATAGAAAATTGCTTCTAGTTTTAACACAATAGGAATTATTGGAACCACAGAATAAACTTCTGTTTATTCTCAGCTGCCCACAATGCTGAAGATGTCTTAACCGGAAGTCAAAGCAAACGTCATGTTTGTCCTTGCTCTCATGCCTACCTAGTGCTGCAGGGAGGTGGGGTGGTTTCTTTTCCATCTTTAACAGTTTGTGGGATTCCTCTCTTTGGTGGAATTTAAATAGAACGCAGTTGGCAAGAGAATCGGCTGTATAATTTTGAGGATTTGAGCTCCCATAATGCAGGGAGTAAAGTAAGGGCAGCAGCAGGGCTAGGAACCAAGTGGCCCAGGCCTGCCAAATAATGAGTCAAGCCCTTAAGCCAAGTGGAGGGGTAGCATTTAGATCAGAAATTGCAAGGCACTAAGGTTAAATTGACATTTGCACATTTGCTAGTTTTTAAGTGAATTTTCTATTTGATAGACTCTGAAGTAGGTATAACAGCTACATTATATGAACGGGGAAGTTAAAGTTATAAACTGTGAATTTTTTTCAAGATTCTGCATATACGAAGTATTGTACTCATGATTTGAAGCCAGGTTTTAAAACATGAAAACGCACGATCTTTTACCTGTGCCCTGATACTTCTCACTGGAAAGCCAGGGAGCTCGTGTTGCCGCTGTTAGAGACAAACAGGTCTGAAATGGAGTCACTTACGCTATGCTCCAAGTCACCAAGCCAAGGCGTACTAGCCAACTACCTAACTTCAATGCAGTTTCAGCCTCTCCCAGGAATGCAGTCTCAACCCAGTAATCAGCTTGATAGATACCTGTCATCCCTTAAAGGAAGGTGACCTTGCTACCACCAACCCACTTTTTGCCACTATAATTTCCCTATCCTCCTCTCTTCTGCCTGTACGATTTTTTCATTTTGCACAACTCCTTGGAGCTCCTTTCTATTTACTACGTGAGATGCTGCCCAATTCTTGAATCACCGAATGGAGACAATATGATCTTTAAAATGTTGATCATTTTTAAAAGATTTTATCTATTTATTTGAGACAGAGAGAGAGAAAAAGAGAAAACACAAGCAGGGGGAGGGGTAGAGAGAGAGAGGGAGGAGTAGACTCTCCACTGAGCACAAGAAGCCCCATGCAGGACTCTATCACAGGACCCTGGGAGCCTGACCTGAGCTGAAATCAGACGTTTAACCAACTGAGCAACCGAGGCATCCCATGATCTTTGTTTTTTAATATCATTATATTCAATATCAGAGTGAAGTCTGCTATAGGAATTACAAAGGGAACTTGTAGAATTTTTTTTTTCCTTTTTGCCTTAGAATAGGAAAGATTTTAGTGATCACAAAATACCTCTGCGTACTTCTGAGGTCTATTGTATGTTTTTAAAATAAATCATTTTTATTTTTTATAAACCTTGTCTTTTAAGCAATTTATTAATTTCTTGCCCTCCACTATTTTTTATGACACCTAAATTCCGAATTTAAAATACTTTGATATCCCAAATCTTCATATATTCTCAAATCAAATAGTATTTTTCTTTACAGTACATATATTTTTCTATTGTGATTGCCAGTACAACTTTTTATTATTATTTTGTATTGCCATGATATTTAGTACCAAAATTGCTCTCTTTAGCCTTGTTTTTCAATTTGTCTCATATGTATTTGCTTATTTTATCATTTAGGTTAAGTTTAGAAAAGTGTCACATCCTACCCTGAAAAAGCACCATTGAATTTTTTGCTCAGATTTTTAAAATCTTAATTACATCAGACTTTCAACTAGAATAATTACTTCATGGGTTCTCTGTATTTTTTTGTGAGTATTAAAGTTTTTGCTATATTTCTTAGTAATGTTCTAAAGGTTTTCTAAACTTCTTTTTTTAAGTTTATTTCTAAGTATTTTGTAACATGGTTAATATTGGCAATTGGATTTGTTTTTTATTAAACTTTTTTTTTTAATTGCTGGCATAAAGAAATTACTAATTTAAAAAATGTTTATTGCTACTTGCTCAAACATGCCAACAAATTTCATTAGTTTTTAATCTAATTATAGAATTATATAGTCTACAGTTAGTTATAATTGTTGGTCTTTAATTTTATTGTTACACTTTTTTCTGTTCCTCTTCCTTCTGTTTTTCTATCTCATTTTCTTTCTTCCCCTTATTCTACCATCTCCTCCATACCATGCCTCCCCTCCCCTCTTTCCTTCTTCTTCTATGGAAGGTACTAGAAATTCCAGAGCCTAGACAGTAATGATAAACAATGATATAAGAGACAGAAACCTTCTGACTCTATTGAAAGTGACTGGTGCTCCAATCAATTGTGAATTCTCTCACTGCCCTCAATCCTGTGCCTGGAATGTTCTTCCCACAAACAAATACATAACAAGAGTCTTCACCTCCTTGTGGGTCTTCATTAAAAACTAGCCTCTGTTACAGTGTAACCTCCTTAAAGGACAGGGACTGTCTGCCTAGACTCTTACTTCTACACTCACATCCTCTGTGGAGCTTAGTAAACATCTATTGAGTCAAAATTGTTGAATTTTTGAGAATAGTATTGGTTGGTGACTTGAGACAGTTATGCCTTATGTCAAAGAATTTCATTGTATCTGCCTTTGCTAAAAGTTTGCTCAGGCTTGGGTGCTGAGTTTTGCTAAACATTTAAGGATCTCTTGATATAATTAATTACTTATTTATTTTTACTTTGGGATCTAACGGTGTAAGATCTATATCATTAGACCTTCTAATATTAAACAACCTTCACATTCTTAGAATAAATATTACTTGTTTGAAGGGCATTATTTTTAATATCTGAACGTGATAAGAGCTGAATGTGATTTGCTAGTATTTTACTTAGATTTCACTCTAACCTCAAAAGTGAGAGGTTTTTGTAGATTTAATTTTGTGACCTATTTACTAGGTAGGTACCAGACATATGTGAGGTTTGAAAGCAGAAATGGGATGTTTTCCATATTATGTATTTTTCATGGTGTATTGAGTTTTATGACTATGCTTTGTCTAAATTCTATGTTTAACTAGTTTCATTACCACTGGTTATTTTACAACAACACTTGCTTAGTAGATGTTACATTCATCTATTATTAAAATCCAAAGTCTGCTCTAGCTCCATTTGCCAGAACGTTACACAGAAGGTCAACTTTCTGTCATCTCCCTTATTTGAAATAGTCATTCACTCAACCTCATATAAGAATGACTTTACTGGTTACATTGTATTTCACAAAACTGGTTGCCAATGTCTCCTATCATGTAGGATAGAAAGAAAGTTTGAAGTTAGACCATGATTTTTACCTACAGAAAAGCAGTTCTTTTTGCCTAAATGTTTTTGAT
Organism: Taxidea taxus jeffersonii; assembly: GCA_003697995.1. NCBI lineage: Eukaryota > Metazoa > Chordata > Mammalia > Carnivora > Mustelidae > Taxidea > Taxidea taxus. The sequence goes on along the minus strand of RCUC01137310.1, from coordinate 213,632 downwards.
TTTTTTATCTTTGAAAATTTATCATTTGAAATTTTAGTTTTCCTAGTAACCCCCAAACTTTAATTTGTCCCCATAGAATTATGATTATTGAATTATTATTATTTAGTTCAAGTTCCCTCTGTTTTTCCTATCGTGTCTGTTTTGTGTGTTCTGCTCTATTTCTCTGGGGGTGCTGCTTGATCCCGTTTCTGCAGGCTACCAAGATCAGTCTTGTAGTGGAGTAGAGGTTATAGATCTATCTTCCTCACTTCCTGCAGACACAGCTCATGCACCTTGACTCCAGAAGAAATTTGTCAATGTGCATGATGTATGAAGTGCTCTTCTTTTAGTCTGAGGGATTTTCATATTTCTGGAAGTTCTGCACCTTAAAGAGAGTTTGAAAATAATGGGTTTTAGAACTTTGAGTTAGAAACTTAGTGCCTGGTACATAAGAAATGTTTAAGTCCGGAAGGAAATGAGAATGGATATATGACATTATTTATTTCAATGGTATCTTTTAGAGTAGAGCCTTGAAACCCAGAGCCATCCAGATACTACGTTCAGGGAGTATGGAAAAACTCATAAGATACATCAATTTTTTTGATTATATATCTTCTTGCAAAGGAAGGGAAAGGGAGAGAGAAACACATTCATGGTTCCATCATACACAAATAATATTCACCATCACTATGCTATAGCATAAACCTTACTATGTCACTCCTTTACTTAGAACTGCCACTGGCTTGTTTTACTCAGAGCTAAAGACATGAATGATTTATTTCCCCCTTGCTTCTTGGGATTGTCTCTATGTCTCTATTGTGTAATTTGCTTTGTCTTCACTAGCTCTCTGGTTAGACGGGCATGCTTGTCTCCCTGTTGTCTCTGTTCTATGGCACTTGCCATTTGCTCTTCTTTGAACGTTCTCCTCCAAAATATAAGTACGACTACATTCCTAACTTCTTGTGATTTTGGTTCAAAACTCACCCTCTTGGTAAGGCCACCCTACCTACAATTTTAGTCTCTCATTAATATTTCATATTCTCATCCCCTGATTTACTTATTTTTCTTATAACTATACAAAATGCTTTACATTGCACTCATGTATCCTGTTTATTCTTAGTCTTTTTCATTACAATATAAGCTTCATAAAAACAGGATTTTAGTCTGTTTTATTTACTACCACAACCCCAGTTCCCAGAATAGGACCTGGCACATAATAAGGACACAATAAATACTTATAGAATGAATAAATAATGAGATTTGATAATGAAATTGGCAATAATATGAATGATTACCTAGGGAATACAATTTATAATGTCCAGACTCCTACTGGAATTTCCATCTGGAACTACCACTGAAGTGAGGGCCTAGTACCATGTAGTAGGGAGATGGGCAATGTTCAGATCAGGCTCTCTCTTGGATGGCTTTGTGCTCTACAGCAATGGACAGTACAAGTGATAAAGATTTATGAAAATCATGATGCTGATGGTACAGCTCTGATGTTACAGGAGAATAAGGGTTATTATTCTTTTGCAAAGCTATGCCCAGTGAAGTGCTATACTTACTGATGTTTATTTTTATTTTTTTTTCTAGTATGTACAATGTTGTTTATATTTTATAGCAATACTTCTAGATTTGACTTCCAAACAGCCTCTCTCTGCTCATCTTCAGTTCTGACTAACTTAAGTATTTTGAATGCCATGTCTGCTTAGAGATTAATAAATTTTCACCTTTATTATTGGAATTCTTTCAAAAAAATAATTGTGGTTGCAGGTCTGAAATGTTTAGGTCCTTGCTTCTTTTTTTCCTTCATTGAAGTAATTTTTTAAAAAAATATTGATTTGTGATAAAGCAGTCTTCTTTGAAATTCAACAATAATGTCAGAGTAGAATATCATGTAAACATTCATGGATTTCATTGGTGATATTACATGTGTGCTTTACTTCTGCCTAGAATGGTTTTCTCCGGATCTTGCATGGCATAGTTTTTTCTTGATACTTACTTCTCTGATCAACTGTTACTTTTACAGAGACCATCCTTGTTCACAGAATCTAAAGGAGCTCATTCCAATATTGTCTGTCACTTGACCCTTTTTTTCCTCTGTAGCACATGTCATTACTTGAACTTACTTATTTTTGTATGTATTTAGGTATATGTGTACCTCATTGCCTCTCTGCTCCTTCTCTATGGTACAAGCTTCATGATGGCAAGAATCTGTCCATCATGTTTTTCAGTACTGTGTCCCCAGCAAATAGAATAGTACCTAGTATATATTAGACACTCAATAAGTATTTTATTAACTGAATGAATGGTGATCTCTGAAAGTAGTTTCTAGCTAGGTTCTCTGGTATTGGCACTAGGTCATGGGGCAGGTATACAGATAATGAAAAGAAAAAAAAAATAAGAGAGTAGCTCTCAGGACACAATCTAAAATTAAAGGCCACCCAGTTGCCTTGTGTGTTATTTTATCATATGTAGCATCTGGAAGCTGCTCTTACCCGTTCTATTTTCATACTATCACCAAGCTGCTGCCACAGCCATTGGAAGTGATGCATTTATGCACCAAGGCGAGAGAGTTACTTTTGATTTTTTTTTTCTCTTGTGAAGCACTCAAAAAGACAATTCTAAAAGATAAAATGTCTGGGGGAGGATAGGTGGGAGAATTATGTGATTCAAACCAGAAACTTACATAAGAATTGAATCTGGTCTTAACATAAAGTGGTAGCTGAATTTTAGAAAACTGAAATGATGATATTTGCTTAAGCTGTAGGTGTACTCTCACTGGGTGTTATGCAGTTTCATTTGATTAGAAAAGGACATTGAACTGAATCCTTATTTACATTAGCACTAGTCTCCAAATTGACCAACTGATTTTACGTTTAGAAACATATTATATATATTCAGTATCTGCATGGTAAAAGTGGGTCCACATTGTTCATTCATTCAATAAACAGCTTTGAACCATAATATACATGCCAGACACTATATTAGGTCTGGGAAATTCAACATAAGCAGAAAATCATCTCTGCCCTCTGTGCTCTGGCATTCAATACGTATTATATAAGTCAATTTGCTGAGCAGTGGGGACAATATAAAGAGCTAAATTTTTATCAAGGGCTACTGTGAAAAATTAAAATATCATGAACTATGTGACTAACCATGTGGGTGGCACCAATAGACATCTGAGTAAAGTTCATCAGGGTTCTAGTGTGTGGGAGCATGTGGGAGTGAGGAGTTTAGTCTGTGGTGAGTGTGTGGATTGGATTATAATATAGTTGGAGAAAGGAAGAATACACATATAAATAATGCAAAGGTCATGTGTTCAATGTCATCTATGCATTTAGGATAAGTGCTTCAGGTATCCAGAGGAAGATCAGTAAGTCTTCTCCAATTGTTGAATCTTATACAATTTTAAATAGGCTTTGAGAGCTTGTTGGGAGGGCTAGCGGGAGAGCACAGCTACTCCTATACCCTTGATTGAAGAACAGACCTTCTCTATTGGGGAAGGTCATCCTCTTCAACTGAGTACTTAGCTTCGGGAGGGATGCACATAGAACAGTGAGGGAAGAAGGGGACACCTGCCTAGCCAGCTAGATCCACTGACTCAACCCTGGCGATCAGTGGAGGGACAGATGTCACAGACAGATTGCCCTCACATCTTTTAAATAGGCTTTGAAGGATTAACAAGAATTTTAAAAAAATAGGCAAAAATCGAAGGAAGCTGTATCACTGTAGACCAGCTGATCAAAACTTGGTGGGGGTTGAATTAACTAGTCTTTAAAGTCTCTTGCAATATGGAAATTCATTTTCTTTTGGATCACAAAGAAAAGGGACACCTAGATAAATTAAGAAAAGCCAAGAATATCTTTCTAAATTCTCAGTCTGTGGTTTCTAAACCTGCAACATCAACACCACTTGGGATTTGTTACAAATGTAAATTCTCAGACCCCTACCCAGAGGAGCTAATTCAGACACTTCCTGTAGTGCACAGAGATCTATGTTTTAACAAGTCCCGATCCTGAGACAGGTTCAAGCCTGAAACCACTGTTATCAGGCATGAGTATGTAAAGGATTAAAAAAAAAAAAAAAAAAAGCACGGGCACCTGGGTGGCTCAGTGGGTTAAAGCCTCTGCCTTCTGCTCGGGTCATGAACCTGGAGTCCTGGGATCAAGCCCCACATCGGGCTCTCTGCTCACGGGGGAGCCTGCTTCCCCCTCTCTCTCTGCCTGCCTCTCTGCCTGCTTGTGATCTCTGTCTGTCAAATAAATAAAATCTTTAAAAAAAAATTTAAAAAAAGCAAAATTAAAAATCCACTATGACTGAGTTTTGGGGTTTTTGCAAGTCATCTGATAAGTGCATCCCAGATAAGGTATCTTTGCAGGCTCTGGGCTTGGCAAACCCAAGGTGACCCGCTGACCGTCACCTCACCAGCTTATACTGACTATTTCTTGATCCATGTTTGTTTTCTGTACTTCTCCTCTATGGTCATGCTGTTGCTTCCCTCTGGGTGCCCTCTCTATGTGTCTCCATTTATGAGGTCTACGTATTCTCTTAGGGTCTCTGTGTGCATTAATTTCCTCTTTGGTAACCATCCATTAGACCCTAAAACATGAACTCTGTGAGAGCAGGGATTCCTGTCTTTTTATCATTGTCCTTGTAACACCTAGAACAAGGTCTGACATGTAGTAGATGCCAACATATGCCCACTTGAAATTATGAATTGTACACCTGGGTAATAAAGCTTGAAGTCCATAAGTGTTTAACTTGGGAGAGTTTTGAATTTGAAATACTTTGGCTCTGCCAATGGTTAACCGTTTGACAAGTCAAGTCATGAACTTCCCTGTGTCTCAATTTCTTTCCTTGTAAAAGTAGGACTGTGGAGGTTATCAAAGGTCTTGAACTCAATGGAGAACATAAAGCAAACACGTGAAAGTGAGAAGCGTGGCCAATAGGTTTCTAGGGAGCTGCCTGTATCCAGCTTTGGAAGGTTATCACCAAGGAAAAACACACCTAATATTGCTTCAGATTCTAGTACTTCTGAAAACTCTGAAACTCCACATTTTTCTTTATTGAAACTCTCGCAAAATGTTCATGATGATGAATTTAATTAAAAAACTGAAAGCACCATTAGCTAAAAGTCACGGACAGAGATGTTTGGTTCTTGGGGCTAGGTAAGCACTGGCAATACTATGACCCATTGGTCATTTTATCTTCCTTCCTCTAAAAATATATTTGAGAATGTATATTCATCAGAGTTCTCAAAATTTCTTAAACATAAGGAGAAATTTGTAAAATGAACCTTTTATATATTTCTGAAAGAGTGGGAATAGTAATCTTTCTTTCAAAAGTGTCTTTCCTCCCTGTGTAGATACTTTTATAAAATGGAAATTCTAAGATCAGATCATTTTGATATATGTTTTAATGGTAACGAAGTATGTGGTCACTACTCAAATTTCAAGGACCACTGCATTTTCCAGAATTTCAAACAGAATAAATTAATACCTATGTATGAATACACCACCATAGAGTTAAAATTTCCTATACATTTAAATTTAAATAGTAATCATGAAGTTTAGAAAAGAAGCTGACCAATGAAACATTGGAGACAATTTAGATAAAAAGCAATAACATCAATATGAATGACAGTAAACTAACATAATTACTTGATGAAATATTAAAGTTATCAAAACAACAGCAAATTTCTTTACATATATAATGTTAAATAGAAAGAGCAAAATATTAAAGCTATATGGAATTTGAAGCAAATATTTTTAAAAAGTTATGTTGAAAATACTGCTAGAAAAAAAAAATTGCCAGAATGTTAAAAAACAGATAGGTTAGAGAAGAAAATTATGAATGATCTTTTCATCTTTTTTTTTCTAAATTTTCTAAAGAGTGACTCTGTCGATCATAATTTGTGTACACATTTGTATGTGGGTGTGGTGTGTATTGTATCCTCTACCATATTTATTGCATAATGTAGAACACATATCTATTAAAGGAACAGGATGAAAACCATATTGCATATTGCATATTACCCTGCTATGCTCATGATTTTCATCCTGAGTTTGACCCTTCCCTCTGCTTCCCTCTGCACATATGCATGGCTTCCTTGCACATTCAAATGAAGGAAGATTTAAAATGAGACCAGACGCTAATTTCCTCAGCATCCTCTCATAGACAAATAGCCAGATGCTCCCCCAGTGGGGGAAAATGAGCTGTCATAGCTATAGCAGACAAGAGACGGAACACCTAACAAAACAGCAGCAGGAGCAGGTACAGATTAAACCATCTCCGGTTGGAGTCCCGGGGCTGCCTTGGGCGCTGACTCCAGCTCTCTCAGGTCAGGGCATCTGTGCGGTGTGCACTGGACGCCCTGCGAAAACAGAGGTGTAGCAAGAAATGTCAGGGCCGGTCCAGGGCATTCATCTGTTGGCACAGCTTGGTTGCAGTGCTCCAGGGAGAGCAAGATAAAAACGTGTTGCTCAGAAGTCCTATTTGGAGTTTAAAACACACTAAAAAAATATTAAAATGTGTTTGATCAGTTTTTACACTCGCAGACGCATTCACAAACGAAGGAAAGGGCATGTATTCCTGGAAGACTGTTTTATATTTTTAGATGGTGCGTAAGATCGATGCAGGGGTGGGAGAAGAGGTAGATTCGCGAATGAGACCGAGAGGCAGAGACAGAGAGATCAACAAATGAGAGACTGCTTGGCACTGTTCAGGGCTGAGCAGATGATAAAAATAACCGAGACCCTAATGACAAAACCAGCTTCCCAGTGGAAGGTGTTTTGAGAGACCATTCCAGGCTGAGGGAACATAAGGTCCTAAAAGTAGGAGCGAGCTGACAGTTAGTAAGGACCAGACGGCAGGCGGAGGGGCTCTGGTAGGTGAAGAGCCAGGCCTGGAGGAAATGATCCTAAAGATGGAGATGGGAGCAAAGTCATGCGGGGCCTTTCAATCCGGGTCGGGGAATCTTTTCTTAAATGACTTGGAAGCCACGGAGGGTTTTTACGTTGGGGAATTAGGGCGATCTGATTACCACTTTTTAAAGATCACTCTGGCTTATGATGGCATACTTTTCAATATTTTCCATTTATAACCCTGCCTTTGAACATCTAGGCACTAATCCAAGCCAGCAGACCCAAAATGGTGACATGATTAGGAAAAGGCTCTCTTTATAGTCCCCATTCTGGACCAATCTGTAGCTTTTATGTGCACATTATCATTGCCCTGAGGCATAATGGGCCTGAAATTGGAGGCAGCATTCCACCTGAGTCATCATCCAGACCACTTTATGGAGCCATCGTCCCTACAAGTCTCTGGATGCTCATTCAATTACTCATAAGGCCCAACTTTTCTCAGCTTATGAGGAATATCAAAATCCCAGATACAGACACTCATATTAACACCAGTTTGAGTAATTCTGTTTTCATAAATAGTCACCAAGAATCCCTCCAAACATTAAACATAACATACATAACAATGGTAGAAACAGTTTTGTATCTCAGTGAATGGTTGTTTTTCTTCTTTCTTTCTTCCTTTCTTTTATTCTGTCCTTATTCCTTCAGTGTTTTGGCAAAGGGCAAATATCAGTATTTTGCCAAACTCATATTATTTCAAGCAGAAAAAGAAGGACCATAAGGGCAGAAATAAGTCTTGGGGGGAAACAAGAGATTCTTTAAAAAACAAAAACAAAAGCGAAAATGAAAAAAATTGAACCACCACAATATCAAACCTAATTTGTATATAAAAGTTCTCAGTTCTTCTCCCAAAGCCCAGAGCTGGAGAATATGCTTTCTTCTCAATTTCCCAGCCCTTAAGGATAGTCCGGTCCTTGCCAGAGAAGTTTCTGGGATTTTATGATGGAGAAATGAAAAACGGGCAGATGGAGGAGCAGAGGCACTGGAAGGGAAGTTGAGGGCTTAGCAAGATATGGGCTAAGTTAGCCTGTGGTGGAGTCACCAGGGAGAAAGGAAGGCACAGAGGGTAGGGTTTTCATCTGACTTTGGAGGGAACTCACTGTGGCTGATGTGATGGAGAAGGGGAGGCTCTGGCAGAGTGGGAGTAGGAAAAGGGCTGGTGGGGAGAGGAGGAGATTGAAGAGAACATGCTGCAGTGATGAATTGGACCAGAATGCTCTCCCTCTGACCCTTCAGCGCTTTGGACACAGGTTTATATAAATACTGGGCTGCTTGGATCAGGGATTCCAGAGCAATTTTTAAAAACTGAATTAGTATGGAGGAAGGTAAAAGGAAAGGAAATAGAGAAAGGGAGACAGAGAAAGGGAAGGAGATTAAAATAATGGAGGAAACCATTCATAAGTATAATTAAGGATTTTGTCTCTTACTTTTTCAAACTGTTTGAACAAAAAGTTCATTTGCTAAGATCTGAAGGAAAACATTTTCATTCTCAGTGATATTGAGTGTGGAAACAAGGTGCAACCATTTAGCAAGGAATAAGGTGGTCAGGGATCTGGATTAAACCTACTTGCTCTTTCAGCCTCATGTCCCTTCATAGCTGTTCCCACTGGGCATATGGGTGATAGGCAGTTACTTGCTGGTCCCCAGCACACCAACTCTTCCTCACCATCTTGTTTTCTCAAGAGATGCCATGCTCTTTCTCTTTTTATTAATGTATTAAACAGTGACTTATTATACTCTGCACATTCTATGTGTTAATGATTCTAGGTCTGCTGTTTGAGAAAAAAAATCAGTTTCCACTTCTCAAAATTACTTTTGAAAATGCATGAAAATAATTGTAAGTATGGTATAATGTCTTAAGAAATAATTCCTATATTGTAGTCATGTTCTTAATTGATCTTCATCTTTCTCTGTAAGACACACAAAGACACACACCTACAAAACACACACACATATAATTCCACATCCTCCCTCAAGCTCACACATATACCAAGGGTAACAAATCTTTATGGTTTAAAAAAAATCATTATCTAGGGTCACACAAAATGGATATCAATCCTGTCCTGGTTAGTGAGCATCTGTGTCCCCAGAAAATTCACAATGTTTTAGGTGACTTCATTAGTTAAAATGATTTAGCAATCTTCCTGTTTGAAAAATCTATTAAATGTACACATGCGATGAGGTGACTGGGTGGCTCAGTGGGCTAAAACCTCTGCCTTCGGTTCAAGTCATGATCCCAGGGTCCTGGGATCGAGCCCCACATCAGCCTCTCTGCTCAGCAGGGTGCCTGCTTCCTCCTCTCTCTCTTCTTTCTGTCTGCCTCTCTGCCTACTTGTGATCTACATCTGTTAAATAAATAAATAAAATCTTTTTAAAAAATCTATGCATGCGATTCATATATATGTATGTATACACACATAAGAAGATTCTTACATACATCCTCATTTGTTATATACCTTAAATATTTATAGAATTTAAAGATTGTGATACAGATTGTTACAGTTATTATTAAAGAAAAGAAAAAAAAAAGACAGCATTTTCAGTTGAATAAATATGGTTGTAATACCTGAAGGAGTTGTAGAGGACTAAAACACATGAACTACAATGCATTACTATGGTCAATCAAGTGTTCTAACAAATGAATCTAACCACTTAGTAGGTTGACTAAGAATGGAAATCTAGCTGCCAGGCTCAGAGTAATGATCACTAAGGACTATTGTCCTTTACTGTTCAGAGGAAAAAAGAATCCATTCAAGTGTCACATGAAATTCTAAATCAATTCTTCATTTTGCTGTTTAAATGTAAAGTAGTCGAAACATTAGTTGATGAAGCACTTAATTTTGTAAAGCAGGGTTCTTGAAAAGAAACTTAATTATATCAGAGCTACAATATTAAACAAAGATTTTCATTTATAGCTTACTAACAAAAATAAGCCAAAGTGATTCAAAGGATAAGCATGAATAAAAAGTGTTCTGAAATATAGAAGAATTATATGAAGTGCAAGAAGCATATTCTCAATCATATCATTGATCAATGATAATGTTTACATTTTTGTCTTTAATAAAATGAAGACAAAGGAGAGAGAGGAACTCAACAGATATGAATAATAAAAATAAAAACATGTCCATTTCCTTGGCTCTATTTCCCTGAGAATTCATGAATAATTCTAAAATCTGGTAGGGTCTGGTATTTATGAGTGACACTAAATAATAATTAGAGGGTCCAAATAAAAGTTAAGGTTTAATTATTAACATCAGTTGAAATAGAATAAGAATAAATAAAGAATTAAATAGTTAAGAATTATAAATAGTTTAGTACAAAGTCCATATGTAATAGACTAGATCAACTGAGGATTAATTGGTTGAAAAAAACCCACAGTTTATAAATCAGTTATTTATTTTTTAAAAAAGAAAAAATAATAAGAGATATTTATATATGGTATTTTTGTTTTATAGCAATATTGTATCAGAAACAAAATTTGAAATGTTTCCTAAAATGTTAGAAACAGGTTTCTGACATTTATTATAGCATTTTCAGCACAATTATGTATGGCAATTTTTTTTCTTTTTGACTTTGAAAAGAAATTTCTCACTCTAATTGTGTAAATCATGAGTGATCAAGGGGAAAAAAGAATAATTGATTTTCATGAGAAGGAATAGAAAAGTAGAAACTGTTTCACAGTTATTTCTAATAGAAATAACAGTTGTGTTTAGAAACTCAACAATTTACGGCAACCATTCTGAGCTAAAAATACAGGATACAACTGATATAAGGAAAATCAAACAGTGACGTAAAAATGTATACTTTTTAATAAGAGGAACTCCTAACCTTTTAAGTGTAGCCAAAAGGACCATTAAGATATACACTTTGCCTGTTGGAAGAGAATGCCTGGGAAAAAATCTGCAGCTGAAACAGGAAAGTGAGAGATTATGCAACTAGACTTTGAAAAGGCATAAATCACACCTTGTAATGTGAAAATCTGAGATGCATTGAAAAAAGAAATCCAGTAGAAGCAATCCTTTCAACCAGTACCTTCCTCTGCCCCCAAAACAGCTCAAAGGGCGTTCCATCACTAAGGGACCCCTGTTTCCACGGATGCTCTTTGTACAGGGAGTGCCAATCCCAATAACACATTTGCAGTGAGCGGACCTGGGGCATGGCACAGCGGCTTCTTGCCGGTACACACCAACTTCCCACAAAGCCAGTCAACCCTCCACAGCCAAAGCGAGGTCGCGGCCTGAAAATTCCCCGGCGAAGTGACTCAAAATAGAGCCTCTCTCAAATATATTTATACTTTTAAAATCAAGTTATCGATTATATTCTTTTCCTATGCCAGATATCTCAATTCGCTGACATTTCAAAAGTTAAAATCTGGAGCAGGGTGCCTGGGGGTCTCAGTCAGTTAAGTATCTGCCTTCAGCTCAGGTCATGATCCCAGAGTCCTGGGATCAAGCCCTGAGTTGGCATCTCTGCTCAGTGGGGAGTCTGCTTCTCCCTCTCCCTCTGCAGCAATCTCTGCTTATGCTCTCTCTCTCTCTCTGTTAAATAAATAATATCTTAAAAAATCTAGAGAATACTTCATGAAAAGAGACAGAATTTGTTTATAAACTAACTGACTCCTATACCCTCCATATCTTTTATACCCTCTTCTCCAGGCCTTTCTAGGAGGAAGGTATGCTCTTCCCATTTCAAAGATTGCTTTATTCCATACAGGTTGCTGTCTGTGTCACTTGAGATGTCCTCTGCAGGAAGCAATCAGTTGCTAAGAGGAACTCATGGAATTGTCTTGTAGAAAATAAAATCTATTAATATAAAAATGCAATTAATGCAAAAACATAAAATGAATGTAAACCTGTAAGATATAAAGCTTAATATAAAATATAAATATCTGACATTTAAGATTTCTATCCAAGTTGATGTTCCTTTATGAAATTAATGTTTTTCTGAAAAATTATATGTAAACTGCTTAATGTAAATTTTTACAAAATTATGTAAATTTATGTAGGCCTGAGCCATTTCTTATGTAGTATTAGAACAAATTACTTAAAAAGTATAAAGTGATATTTTCTGAAATTAAGACTCTTCCAAGTTTTAGGGGACCTGAGTGGCTCAGTCTAAGTCATGATCTCAAGGTCATGATCTCAGTGTCCTGGGATGAGCCCCACATCAGGCTCCCTGCTAAGCAGCTGTGGAAAGAAGTCTGCCTCTGCCTCTCCTTCTGCTCCCTCACCCTCCCAACCCTGCCATACTTAAGGTCTCTCTCTTTTGTCTCAAATAAATTAATAAAATCTCAAAAAAAAAAAAAAAGACTCTGCCAAGTTTTAAGCAAGGCATTATGACCTTCACTCATTTGCTCTTTTATAATGTGGGTATTTAAGATATTTTCATAAAGCAATCTAGAGAATGAAATTAAATAAGATGTTGAGTAATTGTCTGGTGGGTTTATTGACCACTGATAATCTACCAGGTAATCATTCACTTTCCATGCTGAATAATCTCTCTTTGTTTTTTGTGGAATTGGGGGATGGGAGCCTCATAGGTGACATTTGAGCACCAACCCATTTATTTTGGCTTTATTAAGCACAGTGCTTAGAACAAACCTTCTTTTTTGAAGCTGTCCAGCTCCTGAGGCAGGGATACGACACAGGCTGGTCTGTGCTAGCCAAACTTGGGTGACAAAGGCTCACTGTGAACCCTTCCTGATATTGTCACTGCCTGGATCTACATTGAGCCCGTGCAATCTGTCAATTGTGATTCTTCCTTCCAAATAATTCCCTATATTTGTCCTGCCTCAAAAGATTAATTACCCATTGGGTTTTTGAGATTTTTCCCCTCTGCATATGTTTAACAAAAGTCCATTTATTTTACTCTAACTTCAGTCTTTCAAAACTTCAGATGCTCCCTGAAACTCATGAGCAATTTCCATTTCCAGAAATAGCAAGGCATCCTTCCCAGATGTTGTTAAAGCCTGCTTTCATATAGCATGTGTTTATTTAAACTCAGTGCCAAATAGCTCCTTGGTGGTGGTTTCTGCTTATAGCCAAAGGTTGAATAGGCCAGGAAGAATAATTCTAAGAGCGAAAAAGTTTGTTTTGTGACAAGTCTAAAGCTCTTTAGGGAAGAAAGCGCTAGCAATTTTACCCTTCACCTTTGAGGAGTAAAAGTCTTGTCTTCATTTCTCATCATTGGGCCATTAGCCTTGTCAAATTCTAATACATTGTTAAGGTTCCATAGGAATCCAGATATTAATGCCCCATTTCTCCTTGCTAGGATAGGAGAAACATACAGTCATATCTCTTAGTATGTGAGATGACAGGCAACTGAGCCAGAAAAAGAGCCCAACCCAGGCACAAAGATCAGAATGTGAGTATATTTTTCTATTATGTGTACCATGTGCACATAACTCTGTATTCATTTTTGAAGCTAGAGAAAATAATCTCTTGAAATTGCATAAAGGAGTAAAATATGACTACACAGCCTAAATAATATTTCTGAAACACACACACATGACAACACAGTTGCTTGAAACATCACAAAGAAAAGGAATTTCATATGGTTGAGCCCCTAAAGACTGAAATGCCTTATGACCTTAAAATGGAGAGATCGGTTTACAATTTATCATTGAAATTAAGGAAGAAATGTTTTTCTTTTTACTCTCGTTTCTTTTATTATTATTATTTAAAAAAATACAGACTTAGTTGTATGCCTGCATGTAAGTATCTTCTCAGAGCTTGAACCTCCTGACAGCCATCTTGGCAAAGCCACCCACCTGCAGCAACACCAAGTCCTCTTCTCTCTGTCCCGACTGATTTGCCTGCTATTCTCTCTCTCTCTCTCTCTCCCCGGTGTCCCCAGCAACAGGTGTCTCATTAGCACCTGAGCGATGCCAGCTTCTGAGGAAGGCTGCGAACTGAGTAAACACATGCTCCCTTTTTATCTCTTTATGAGTCATTACTTAAAGGTTTTATCACCAGATTGCCACACTTAATTATGTGCAGCCATAATTAAATATAAGCATTCTTAGGCCTGCTTTTTCTTCGAATTTTAGTTTCAACTTCAATGACATGTTTTGCTGTTTGCTAATGTAAAGCTATCTTTAAATGAACTGTAGAAAGTGCTTTTTTGAAGGGGGCAGAGTGGGTGTTTTTTTTTTTTATATATATACCAGTTTTTGTTTTTGTTTTTAATCTTAAAAAATCTGTATGTTATATTTATTTTTTAAAGATTTTATTTATTTATTTGACAGACAGAGATCACAAGTAGGCAGAGAGAGAGGGAGAAGCAGGCTCCCCGCTGAGCAGAGAACCCTATGTGGGGCTCAGTCCCAGGACCCTGGGATCATGACCTGAGGCAAAAGCAGAGGCTTTAACCCATTGAGCCACCTAGGCACCCCTGTATGTTATATTTAAAGACCTAGAGAGCATCACCAGAAAGAGAGGTAATTAAATTAGAGGATGTTAAGTTTATTTTTATAGGAGGTGTGAAAATAGGTTATTGCTTGCTTCATAAATTACAATTTAACTAAGATTAGGAAATCTCAGGCAAAATCAGATGACTAATGGAATTCTGCATTTCTCTTGTGTTTATCTGTTAATTGGTTGAGGGCAATATAGAACAAAATTGTCCATCTTACCAACAAGATTATAAACAAGATTCCCTTCTTCCTGTGTTTTTTTTGGCTCTGATCTCTTTTGAACTGTCCTATTAGATAATTCAGGGCTGAGATGGAACCCATTTGCTAACCCATAGGGGGGGTAAAAGGTTTGTTTTTATGGTCATATCTGTCTGTAGCATCTCCAGGACATTCCTATAAGGTAGTGAACTTTTTGAAGGCCTCCAATTTTTATGAGCTGATCACCATAAACAATTTTATTACTGAAGGCCGTTGGCCTTAGACCCCTGAATGGTCTTACACCGCTCACAGGAACAATGAGGAAAAATAGTATAGTCACCCACTTCCCCCTACATTCCAGAAATGAGCAAGCTGGATTGTGTAAGCTATAGAATTTGTGCACATTTCCTTACAGAGATTTAGGGCAATCACAAAATGAACTTCTGAACAAGAAGAGTATGGCCTTTCCTTTCGAATTTCACATGAGAAGGCACCTAGAATCTGAGGATTCTGTGGGAGGGACATTTTGGGATCTTCCTACTCTTCAGTTAGCATGCTCGCCCCTCAAGCATTCTGTTCTTCAAGATTCATGGTCTGAAACTGAATCCTTCTCTGTGGGAAGACTCCTTCCCTTACCTCAGGAAGAGTTCACTCTGGTTTCCTCTAGGGTCATCAACCCTTGAGAAATGCGTTGACCAACAACCAGAAGGAATTAATGTTTCTGCTGCCTTATTTTACAGGAACTAGAGAGGGTTAGGTGGGGTAGTGATGGAGGGCAAACTGGTTTCACAAACAAGGATCCAAACTGACTCTTCAGTACAAGTTTTTATTTTTAATCTCCCTACAAATAAGAACTGTAACTCTGCTGGTTCCTTTACTAGTTGATAGCTATGACAATTTGATCCTTTACTAGTTGATAGCTATGACACAAAAGAAAAAACAAAACAAACTAAAGCCAAACACAAATCCTCTCGATTGTAACTGGATTCAGCAAAAAGGACTGGCTTTTCCTCACAAAAAGTTTGGAGGCAGCCTTCACTGCAGCATGGCTTGATGGACGGGGTTAAATAATATCACCAGGACCTGTAATTTTCCCCTTCTTTTCTTAGCCCTCTTTGAATTAGTTCACCCCAAGCCATGTGAACTGAAATTTGTCAAAGAAAAATTGTACTAGATGGAGTTAAACAGGTGAGAAAGATTTTATCTAAGACTATTGCAATAGAAGAGAGAGATTGAACCCAACCCCACTGAAACAAAAGGCAGGAGGGCTCCTAAGCACTGGTATGAGCTAGTAGAAACGTATTTGGGGAATAAGGGGAGGTTGGTCAATGTGATTAGGTTACCTGACTGGTATTGAGAGAAGTTAGGATCCTATCCTTTCAGAGAGATTGCAAAACAGGATTCTATCTTTCTTGATGATTGAAATGATTATATTTATATTTCAAAAAGAAAGTTCTCAAGTCCTCGAGAAAATCATCCTTAGGTTGAAAAATAGGCAGGAGATAGGCAAAGGATTTACATCCTAAAAGGGCAAAGAAAGAATGTACAATCGAAAATTTTCTAAAGTAAAAATTTCCAAGAAAAAGGAGCTCAGGGTCTTACAGTCAGGAGGAAATCTGGCCAAAGTTTAATCAGGCTGAGAGAAGTATCTTGCTCGAGGTAAATCCTCAAATGAGAATCAGAGATTTTGGAAGAACTTATGTAGAAGACATAAACAATCAATAGCCAAACACTAATCATACCTTCCACAGTCTAAACTCATTCTGAAGAAAATATGGTTGCCCAAAGAGCAAGGGTTTGGCCATATCATTAGAAACAGTAGTTTCCCATTACCGTGTTGGATTCCTTGTGTTCTTTTCTATTGTACTTTGCAGCTGGTGGCACCACACTCCACATGTCCTCTATATTATACAGGTAAAGGAAATGTCATGTTAACAAACAAAGAAAACTAAATCAAAATCATTTGATTTGGGTACCATCTTTAGTTCAGGCAAGTCCAAATATTCTGGAAAGGATTTTGATCTTCTTGTCCCTGTGGCTGCCTTGCTTATTGCTCCTGACCCATAGTTATCACTGCTCATTAACATCATTTGGCTTTATTTTCCTTCTGTGGGTGTCAACTCTAGGCATAAAGATTTTGGTGAAGGCTCCCATATTGTAGCACTAACAGTTCAATCTCCTGGGGACTACTCCTTAGTACATAGATCTGTATTAGTTGGAGGATCTCTCCCCACTAAAGTATTATCTTTTCTAGTTTGGGGAGTTATCTTTCTTTATATAGAGTCACTTCAGTGTTCTAAAATGAGGAGAAGTCTCATTTCTGATCTCAGAAAGATTGCAGTTTAATTCCCTAAAGGAGAAGCTGATACAAAGAAGCTTGATCTTTAAACATAAAGGATTGGCTTCCCTTCCAACTAGGGAAAGGGGGAGAGATATATATATATATATTTAATTTCACTAAGTTTCTTATAACAACGAGAACAAGATAGAAATTCAAACTTCTATAAATTATCCTGCTACATAATTTTTAATGCTTTCTCTCTCTTTTACCCAAGAAATAGCTCTGGCCTCAATTAAATTATTTTGATTTGTATTTTCTCTCTAAAAGAAGTGGGTGGGATAGGATATGGTCAAGAGGAATTTATCCCACCATTTATGGGAATGTGATTACACAGTTTATTTTGCATTTAAGTAAAACCATTTCATCCTGATAGATTTACACTGTAGAGTCCCATCTTCTGAATTTAATTTTTGTCATGTAGGCTAAGTGCCTTGGCAAAAGAATAAAGACAGAAGTTAATCTGGTGGAGTTCTAACACCATCTAAGTCTTCCTGCATACACTTGTTTTCAGGTCTCAGAGAGAAGTGCAAGATAGGATTTAGAAAAATGACTACTTCAAAAAAAAAAAAAAAGAATGGGACGATAAGTAGAGATTGCAATGAAGCGACTGAAGAATGAAGAGAAAGATGTAGGAAAGAAATAATATTACTAATAAGAAATTTTCCACACATTTTGAGGAAAAGGTAGAGAAATGACTCAGAAGTAGGTTAGTGATGGAAAGATGAGATAATACCCAAATGGCAGGTGAAAATAATGAATTAGAAGAAAATGTTTTTGATGTCTTTGGAAAAAAAAGAATTCATAAGATTCTGCACAGAATGGACTAGAATATGTCCTTTTGGTGTGTGTTTATAACCCCTCAGCTACACTTGCATTACGAATACATAATAATTCAACTGCTCACCGTTTTTGCTGAACCATGATTCAGTAAATGCATATGGAATGGAAGATACATTTTTCTGATTCACCTCTGATTTTAATCTTTATGAATGGATTTAATAATGCTAAATTTCATCTTCTAAAATGAGATAATTATACTTTAATTTGTAGTAGATATGGCAGATTTTGGAGTCTTGAAGAATATAAGAAATGTACTCTTTAAAGCATGTAACTTCTTTAAAGAACATTTATTATTAACAGTATCCTTGGAATAAATGCCTAGGATACCCAACTGCCTATTGTTGGCTGCAAACAAATCCTCTTTCTGCCCACATCTGGGGATCTTTTCAAGGAAATTCTTTGAAGAAATAGTATGGAAATTCAAAATCCCATGCTTATCCATTAAGAATTTATGTAGAAGTAGACATTCTGAGGAATTTACACTGCCTTTGCTTAATTCAAATATGGACAAATATTCCTTTCAGGAATATTTCCAGATTTCAAAGGATAAATTGGCCCTAAGAATGGGAGACTAGTGGAAGCTAATTCTTATTTGATCTCAAACTTCTTTTTTCTGATTCTCAACACTTCTACTTTCAATGTTTAATGTAGCATCTTTATTGTGTCTGCTTTGCAGCAATTTTTTTCCAGAGATTATTCCCTATTTTGTGTGC
This sequence comes from Taxidea taxus jeffersonii, assembly GCA_003697995.1. Classification (NCBI taxonomy): domain Eukaryota; kingdom Metazoa; phylum Chordata; class Mammalia; order Carnivora; family Mustelidae; genus Taxidea; species Taxidea taxus. The sequence continues at coordinate 195,221 of RCUC01137310.1, read as the reverse complement.
TGTTGTTCTGTATATGTTTCTACATAAAAAAGAAAATTCCCAATGAGTGTTTAATTGCCAATATTTCAGTTTAAAGGCTACTGGAAATAATATAACATCTATATTTTCCAAATGGTTAATTGAGAGTGTCAAGTATATGATATTGATATAGAATTCATATTTTTAAGTAGTGCAAAAATATAGCACTATAACTTTCCCAACCTTGAAAAATTTAAAGTATATTAGGCATTATCGTGTCAGAACCATTCCATAAATAATATTCTACTGTCTATCATTTATTTCCCAGATACTACTAGAGGAAACAAAGAATGCCAGAGTATTTTTTCTTAAAGAACTACAATTTAACATAGAGATGGTATAAGGTTTTTTTTTCTCATACCAAACAATTGTCCAACACCTGCAGAGTGCTGTATAATTTAACTCAATTTCCACACTCTAACTTGAAGATAGTATCAGATCACTAACACAGAATAGCTCACAGAACTCTAGGAAACAAATTTCTCTGTTTGTGGAAGGAATGATAGAAGATACAGATAAACCCCGGATAAAGATATACTTAGAGGGAGCTCTGGGACAGTCCTGAGTACAGAAATTTTTGTCCCAATGAAACTGGGGTGTTTCACTCTTTTGGTGCATGGGTGGGTTCACCAACCTGGATGCTCAAAACTCCTTAGTATTGGGGTTTTATGGAAGCTTCTTCACAGAGGCATGATCAATTAGTAACTCCATTTCCAGCTCTCCTCTCTTCTTCAGAGTATGGGAGATAGGGCTGAAATTTCCAGCTCCCATCTAGAAGCTATCCAGGAGCTTATCCAGAGTCATTATGTTAGAACAACAACAACAATAACAACAAAAAATGAAAACAAACCAAAAAACATTCCTCTCACCCCTGAAATTCCAAAATGATTTAGGAACCCTGTGGTCAGGAACCAGGATTAAAGACCAAATACTAAAACAGAAACTCGGAGGTGCCTGGGTGGTTCAGTGGGTTAAAGCCTCTGCCTTCAGCTCAGGTCATGATCTAAGTGTCCTGGGATCAAGCCCCAAGTCCGGCTCTCTGCTCAGCGGGGAGCCTGCTTCCCTTCCTCTCTCTCTGCCTACTTGTGATCTCTGTCAAATAAACAAATAAACATCTTAAAAACAAAACAACAACAACAAAAACAGAAAATGGTCCTAGTGGTTTTATTTAGGAAATTACAAGAGTTTCAGGAGGGCTGTGCCAGGAATTGGAGGCAGAGATCAATGGTATCTTTTCTATTATTTCACAAATGAGCAAAGAAAAAAAGAAATGCAATGCAGACTAAAAACTAAATAGTTGTTATTGGACTGATTCTTCTGCAGATAAATGGAAATTTTCAGAAATGTTTTTTTTATTTTAATTTTTTTTAAAGATTTTATTTATTTATTTGACAGAGATCACACAAGTAGGCAGAGAAGGGAGGGGAGAAGCAGGCTCCCTGCCAAGCAGAGAGCCTGATGTGGGACTCGATCCCAGGACCCTGAGATCATGACCTGAGCCGAAGGCAGCAGCTTAACCCACTTAACCACCCAGGCGTCCCTCTCAGAAATGTTACAAAACAAAAACAAAACCTCAAAGGCTCCAAAGAAGACACTAATAAGAAGGAAGACTGAACATAGAAGAAGAGGATGACCCTGGTGGGTTTCAGGTTTTGTGGTTCTACCCTAAGTGCAGACCTTGTTAAATCTTTTATACAAAACCTACTGTGTCCTAGGCTTCCAAAACCAAAGACAGAGTTCAAGGCAACCATAGCCACTGAGAAGTAAAGACAGAAATGACAGAGAGAAGAAAGCCAGAGCAGAGGAGGCCCAAGATCCTGAATCCAGAAGCGATGAAAGTATATCCAGTTATTATGTAAGTTTTAACTCTGGCACCTGAAGCAGTGGTGTTCTATAAAGTGGGTCCTTATAATAACAGTAGGCAATATGTGTGGAGAACCTACAATGGTAGTAGAATTGGAGATAGATAAATAGAAATCTTCCATCTGACAACATGAACAAAGAGATAAAAAACACAAATGCAAGCTCTGTAATAGAGTGCTGCATGAAAAGAGACATTAATGCAACTCGTTTTGTGGAAGGACCAGTGAAGAGTGGCTTTTGAACTGGACCTTGGAGGAAGAGTAGACCTATGATAGTCAACACCTCCCTGGCAAAGAGAAAAGCAAAACAAGGACCAGAAGCATTGAAGGGGGAAAAATAAGTAAAACCCAGTAGCTTGGATTCAAGGATATGCTTACAGATAAGAAGGAGGAGAAATGTACTACTTATGTATGTGATAAGAAATTGGAAGACAGTAGGAAGCCTTAATAAAACATGAGTCTCTGAAAGCTAAGTGGCTGGTAAAGGAGTAGATTTTGAGGGCGATACTGAATCCATGGTTCTATATATTTTCCAGATGCTCTTTTCTATATTTCTTTTATTAAATATACAATCAGTATTTACTAAATTATATTCCCCTCTCTCTTACCAAACACACCTAAATTGTTATGCCAAATTGTGTTGATATTCACCACTCAAATATCTCTAGCTCTCATCTTTCTTTCTGTTGATATTGTCTCCATTGCTACAACCCTAGTTCAAACTACCTCACATAGTTCATGGGGATTAACTTCATATAGCTCATGGGAATTACTTCACATAGCTCATGGGGATTAATTTAACATAGTTCATGGGGATTAATTTAACATAGTTCATGGGGATTACTTCACATAGCTCATGGGGATTAATTTAACGTAGTTCATGGGGATTACTGTAGTAACCTCCTTACGTCTGTTCTTGTTCTACTCCAACCTATTCTCCACCTGGAAGACAGACTGGCTTATTACGTTGCATCTATGCTGAAATCACTCTTCTTTTTTTATGAGGGTTTGCCTTTATTTGTAGCATATTGAAAAGTGTGGAAATCGTGAACATGGCCATCAATAGAAAAATAAAAATAAAAATATAGACTGCTGTATACTTTCCCTATAGAATCCTTTGGACTTGATGTCAGAAGAGTAAACATCTGCTTACATCAACATGAATACATCATAAAAACAGTAACAAGTAGAAGAAAAAAGTTGCTGTATATTATAACAAAATAATATCATTTATGTAAATTTAAAAACACACAAACTCAGACTATATATCTTGTTTATATCTATTTACTGAAATGTTTCAAAGCAAGGTTAGAAAGGTAGCTCATCTTTTCCAGAAAAGTACTTTTGTTCCTTTTAAAAGTTTTTACATTTCTTACCAAAGTAAAGTAGATGTGACAGTGTTACATTCATTAACTATGGACAGTGGAGATACTAATGTTATATTATTTTCTGTTTTTCCCTGAAATACTTAAACAGTTGAAAAATAAAACAAAAAATTCCAGACAACCAAAACTTTGAGACATTATTTTCTCTTATCATTGTCAGAAAAATTAATCAGTTTTACAATAAAGGGAGGTAAGGAGTATTTTTTTATGGGAATGCAAAGGTAGTACAAATATTTTGCAGGGCATTTTGTCAGTATCATAAAGCTTTTTACTTTTAGATATTTCTAAGTATATATAGCTTCTCTCAATAGTTCTCAAAAATTTTGGTCCCAGGACTACTTTAAACTCTTAAAAATTATAGAGTCTACCAAAAACCTTTCATTTATGTAAGTTTTTTGGATTATGTTATGTTAGTCACTATACAGTACATCATTAGTTATTGATGGAGTGGTCCATGATTCACTGTTTGCATATAACACCCAGTGCTCCATGCAATACATGCCCTCCTCAATACCCATCATCAGGCTAAAACCCTCAGTTTATGTCCATGATCTCTCATGGTTCGTCTACCCCTTCAAACCCCCCCTCATTTTTCCTTCATTCTCCTAATGTAAGTTTTATATAGTATTATTTATCATAGTAGGAATCAAAATTATGAAATTTTGAAGACACAAGGAAACACAAGCACATCAGAATAATGTCAGTAGCCTCTGGAAAACTCATTTACACAGTCCTAAGAGAATGAAAGTGAAAAGTCAAATAATGTCTACTTACAAATATATAAAGGCCTTTATTTTATGGACTCCCTGAAAACATCTTAGCACTCCCAGATATTGAATGTCTTTGAGAAGATCTTGCATATCACATGTGAATCAGGCTACAATATAAGGATATTATTAGAACACTTTTTTTTTTGCAGAGGGGGAAATTTGGGGGAAAAAAAAAAACCCTGAAATGTTCATCAATGTCAGAACGGATAAAAAAAAATTGTTATCTTTCAAGTAGAATTTATGCAGCACTTAAAATGTTTACAGTAAATTTTGAAGTTTCAAAAATATAATACAAAGTTAAATAAGTAAATTGTAGAAGGGTATTGAGTGCATACTGAATGTTTGTGTCTCTCCATCAAAATTTATATGTTCAGATCCTAATTCCCAAAGTGATATTAGGAATTGAGTCCTTTGGGAGATGATTAGTCCATGAGGGTGGAGCCCTTATGAATAAGATTAGTGCCCTTGTAAAAGGGACCCTAGATTGCTCTCTGGTCCCCTCCATCTTGAGAGGACATTGAAAGAAGATGACCGAACCTGCAAGGGGACCCTTGGATTCTCATCAGACTGTAACTCTGTAACTGCTTTGATTTTGGACTTCACACTCTCTAGAACTGCGAGAAATAAATTTCTATGTGGTAAAATGTTACACTCATTAAAATATTGACAGTAGAGATACAAAGTTATATTATGTCACATCTAAAAATTAAAATAAATTTTATAAGTCATTCATTCTTTGGCATTCTGTTATAGTGGAAAAGGAGGTACCTATAATATGTTGCTTCTTACATACAATTTTTTAAAACAGATTTTATTTATTTATTTGAGAGAGCGAGAAAGAGCAAGCAGAAGCAAGAGGAAGTGCAGAGGGAGAGGGAGAAGCAGACTCCCTGCTGAGCAGGGAGGGCTATGTAGGGCTTGATCCCAGGACCTGGAGATCATGACCAGACGCTTAAATAACTAAGCCACCCAGGCACCCCTCTTAAATACAATTTTAAAATCAGGCCAAACAGTACAATATGTAGTGTTTATTATAGATGTATGTGTAATATAATTATATGTATAATATAAACACATGAAAGGATATGTGTCAAATTAGTTTTCTGTTTACCAGTTCAGAGAGAAAAAACAATTAGGAAAGGTAAAATCAACAAAAGAAAATTTAAATTTAAGTGTAAAAACAAAATTTGATTTTAAGAATTTCAAGGGAGAAATAAAGCCCTGTGAATTTGCCAATATGAGCTTTCTATTTTTAGCCAAAAGTTTAAGAAAACAGCCTTATTTTTTTTAGAATTTTATTGTGTCAGGCAAATGAATACTTGCTGAATCTATTAATAACATTAGAAGACCATTTTTCAATAGATACATCATTACTGTGAAAAATTAATTCAAAGTGTTTCCCAAAACTCATTTAAAATTTTCGTTCTGGGGTAATAAACTCGTAGCTCCTCATTTTTCTTGTTTTAAAAAAATCCATAGGTGATTTGTGATGCTTTTAGTGGGGGTGAAGGCAACATATCGGGTTTACCATGTTCTGGATTTGATATTAAGACCATTTGTCTTATGGGTAACCTTTTGCATGTTTACCCAATGAACTGCTAATCTGAAAAAAAATCTGATTAGTTTCATCCGGAGTTAGATTCAACTTAGGGCAGACAACCTTTGCTGCTAACTGAGGAGGCAGAACTGTTTCACTCTTTTTATATGTATCTCCTTTCAGTTGTTCCTCATAGGTTCAGGGGCAAATTTAATCACTTTAATGCAGTTGATCTTAAAATTAATGGTGAGAGTGGCCAGAGCCTCTGTTGTAGACTATGTCATATCCTCTTATATAATACTTATTTCACTGCTCATCAGTGCTTCTTGCCTGTCGTATGTTTGGACAAGGATGAATAATGATAAAACCATTAAAATCCCGCAAGAAAACATACAGATAACAGGAGAAATAAGCATACACAGAATTGCATTAAAATATGTGAAACAAGACTGGTTACAAATCAGGCAGATATGAAAAAATTTCTAAGGACTAGTAATTTTTTTTCTCATGGGAACAAGCAGTCAAAATATCACTTCTGCATGAAAACCAATCTTTCTTTTTCTCAGGAACACGGCAAGGAGTTGTAGGCATCTTTTAGACATTCGTTTTAGGAACTCAGTTCCATCTTTGACTTGTTCGCTGAAAAGAAATCCCAAGAACAGATAATGATCCGTGTTAGTTATACAATCCCTCTTCTGGTAATGTCATCTATGCTAGTGTTGGAAGGAGCTCCTGAAAAATGCTGTGCACTTAAAAGGCACTTTCTCTTTGATGGAAACATTGATTTGTCCCCCATGTTCCAATTTAAAAAAATAGTAAAATAAATACATATTAAAAGACCTTTAAGGAGTAGCTACATTTTTCCTATCTGTGCAGCCAGTCGGCTTCAGAACGCTGGCTGCTTTATGTATATTCTCCACTTCAAATAAGCATCAGTAGACATCAAGCTACCAGTGCAATAACAGAGATGGTTTTCTTGGATTGTTTGCATCCTGTTTGGAAATATTTGCTTTCGGAAGGTTATAAAACAAACAAACAAACAAACAAACAAACAAAACAAGTTATCTTGTAGGGCATGGTCAGAGTTCATGAATTAAACAAGCCACTTATGTGGTTCCTGATATTTTCTTATGTTTAATGTAAAGGAAACCTTCCTTTCTCTCTGTATAAGGGTGGTCATAGTTTCAGTGATTAGTTGAAGTAAATATGTTGTGTTTTGTGGTCAGATTTCATACGGTCATATTTCAAATGTCAGTCATAGCACTGGAAACATCTAGAAAGAGAGCAACTGGGAAGGTGAAAAGTTCAGAGGACACGTACTCTTTGGATCTCTTGAAGTATCTTGGCAAAGTTATGGTGGGGGGAAGGAATGGTAGACCAAGAGGAGGGAGGTTTGTTGGCTTCATATAACTGAGAAGTGATAATATACATGAAGAGATGCCATCTGTGCTGCTCCTGTTAACAGAGCCAGCACCAACAGATGAACGTCACGGAGAAGTAATCTTTACATCGATGCAACAAAGAACTTCCTTGCAGTCTAAGATGTAATTGTTGATTAGACTATAAAGTCAATGCTCCTCATTTTATTTATGAAACTAGAACAACATGCTTCCGTGCATTGGAAGATCGAACTTTTTACATTCGTTTTTGAGTTTTGACATTTGATTTACTATGTCAGATCTGGAGTCAGGCACTGTGAAGTAGTCTTTGATCTAATCTCCATAATAGTTCCCTCAAAGAAGGGAAGTTTTGTGAATTAATGAGTAAAGAAATATATAGCCTTTCTCAGAGATGCAGTGGAAACAATGACATCATGCTGATCAAAATTGAATGTTTTACCTCAATGAGATAGAGTGGCTATTCCTGGCTACCAAATTAGCATTGAGATGCGATACTAAGAAACAACAATGTCATCAATTTCAAGACCTTCTTTGCTATGTACCTATATAGGAGGAAAAACAGAGCAAGGATATTTAAATAGGCTTCTGCAAAAGGTGATGCCTTGTTACAACTTGGATAACTGTTTTAGGAACAAAACCTCCATTATACTTGTTGGGTTTTCCTTTCATAATAAATATTACCAGCCACTTTTTCTTTCATTAGTTCATATAGTTTAATTTACTGAACAAGTGTATATCCATGGTACTGTTATTGGCACAGTAGATAACATAATTGAAAAAAAATCTTTTCTTTCATGAAGAATCTATTATAATATATGTTGGGAGTAACAGGTAATAAATAAGTAAAGACATAAAGTATAAGGTAGCCTCTAGATGTAAGAGGTTCTATGAAGAAAAGGCAATAAACTAATAAAACGAGTCATGTAATAAGTTGTGTTTGCTGATGTGGACTGACAGGAGATTCTAACTCTGGAAAAGTCTATTAGCTAGGGTTTTCTAGGTAAAACCAATAGGGTGTGTGTGTGTGTGTGTGTGTGTGTGTGTGTGTATTGCAATGAAAAACTACTCTGTTAGCCACCTCTTTAGCCTTTGGAATGGCTAAAATTAAAAGCTAACAACATTAAGTTTTTGTAGAGGACGTGGAGCAACTGGAATTCTCACAAATTGTTGGTGAGGTAGGACCACTTTAGAAAAAAGTTTGGCAGTTACTTATCGAATTAAATACATCCTCACCAGATGACCAGCATTTCAAGTCCTAGACAGTTACCCAAAAGAAATAAAAACATATACCTGGGGATGTCTGGATGGCTCAGAGTGTTAGACCTCTGCCTTCAGCTCAGATCATGGTCCTAGGGTCCTGGGATCCAGCCCCACATCCGGCTGTCTGCTCTGCAGGGAGCCTGTTTCCTCCTCTCTCTCTCTGCCTGCTTCTCTGCCTGCTTGTGATCTCTCTCTCTCTCTCTCTCTGTGTGTCAAATAAATAAATAAAATATTTTTAAAAATATATCTATACTTAGACTTTTAACTAGATTTTCACTGTAGCTTTAGGCAAAATAGCACAAAACCAGAAACAACCTAATACTCATTAATGATAGAGTGAATGTATAAATTGCTATTTATTTACACAATGGAATTCTACTAAACAATAAGAAGGAATCAGCTTTCAATACATGTAAAACATGAATGACTGTCAAATATTATCAAGTGAAAGAAATCTGTACATTGATATAGAGGAGTATATACTCTATGTTATGTATATACTCCAAAGCCAGCAAATGAATCTATATTGAGAATTGCCAGAAGAGCAGTTGTGTATTGAGGGGGCTGGAGATGGATTAGAAAGGGTCATGAAGGGTATAATAACAATAGTTGATATCTTGAGTAGGATGAGTGTTAACATTTATGAGAAGCCTTCAAATTGTACACTGAAATCTGCTTATTTCTACTGAAGGTAAATTTGACCTCCATCTTAAAGGTCTATGTAAATGAAAGCTAGAAGAGTTAGAAGTCTAGTTCAGCAGTTTAGACAAGAGATGATGGTAGTTTGGAGGAGGGTATTAGGATGGGAGCCAGGGAGCAGATGGATCAGGGATGAAGCAGGTGAAGCAGGCAGGAATTGCTGATGGGTCTGGTCACCAGAGGTAAAAAAATAAAGAGCATTCAATGATGCTTCTGTGATTTTGGTGAAGGCAACTAGGTGAGGGCGAGAGTCTTTCTAGAGACTGTGGAGACTAGAAAAGCCACAATGTTGCAGAGTGAGTATGCATGGAAAGTAATGCATGGTATGAGGAGTTCTGTTTTGACCACATTAGTTTGTGATAGTTTTTGAGTGTGTAAGCACAGAGAGCAGGCAGGTGCTTGTGTAGATCAGTCTGGTCTTCTATAAAGGAGCCAGTGCTGGATGTATACATTTGGAGTCATTAGCACTGAGATTACATTTAAGGTCATGAAACTTTGAGATAGAGAGTTTTCAGGTATGTGTCCTAGAGTCATATAGATACAGGTTTATTTCCTCTGTACAGCTAGATTGGAATTCTCTAAAAGGAAAGATAGTGTTGTCACAATACTTTCTAATTTTTTTTTTCTGCAGAGTATCTTACAAAAAGAAAGTCCTCACTAAATGTTAAAGTACTGACAAGTAAATGAGTACATTGAAAAATAAGTTTTTTTTTCCTTGAATTAGGAAAAAAAGACATCAAAAGCAAAATGATTAACTGGTAAAACAGCAAACAAAAAATGAATCTGAGTTTGCAAAATATTTGCCAGTGTTTTCAGATGATCTATGAGAATAACATGTCTACTAGTTTTATTGTAATGTATAAAAGGGTATTATAATTGTGATGATTTGGGTTTTGGCTATGCCATTTGAAAAGTATGACTTTGAGGAAAATTGCTTAATGACATAGTTTTCACCTCTTTAAAACTAGGCGATAATCATATGCATAATGTGGGATAATTGTGCAGATCAAAGGAAATGCATAATATAAAACTCCTGATAAGTGGTCATGAGAAATGAAACTGAAATGAAAATGCTGGTCATTATCAATATATTTCTTTTGTTATTTATTATCACAATGGAATATCCAATGTCATATTTCTATGAGACTTTACTTTCACAGCAATCTTGTTAAAGCATTAGCCTGAAAATGATTACCAGGGCTCCTTGAATTTTAATTTGTACTATCAGATGGAAAAGTCTAGAAAGCATGCATCTTAAATGGAAGAATTTAGCATAACTTATGAGAACCTGATGAGGAGCTGCTTCCAAAAGGCAGTTGTTATGTAAAATTCTACAAACACATTACGGAGAGGGTTATCTACCTGTCAAACTGGCCTCAGCTTCTGTATGCCAAGCATAGATTGCATTATCCTTGTAGTGGGTTATAAAGGCATTTCACGTGAGCTGATTTTTAGCTGAAAGCACAAAGGTAGTGGGCCCTATGTCAGGAGAATGCCATCACCTCCCATGATCTGTTTCTTCCAAAGCAGAAGATGGATGGAGCTGGAAAACTGTGTGCCTGACTGCACTGGGGAGTGGTCAGCAAAGGCAGGCTCAGCTAGAACTCTGGGCATGCATCCGTGATCCAGTCTTGAGTCACTTCCCTCCCGCCCAGGTGGTACACAGCTCCAGGTTTGTACAGCTGGGTCAGATCACACAGGCATGGGAGTAGCACAAGGATGGAGAGTGTCATGGGATGTATCATGAGCATAGATGCCAAAGCAGCTGCTGCTGGCTGGTTCGACAATCACATTACACAACTGTGGGACTCCAAGAAACACAGTTTTTGGCAACAGACTCCCCTAGAACTTGTACAATCCTTACCAAAGCTCTTTAAGATACACACAGTGGGGCCAAGGAGAAATGCACTGAGCCCATGTTAGTAGATTTGAATCTGAATACTTCCTCTATGCTTATTGACCTTACGACCTTGTGTAATACCCTGGCTCTCCTTGTCCTGATTGGTTTTTCATTGTAAAATTGGGGGACGTTATTACTTATTGGTTAGAAATGTTTTGAATTTATGTGATCCAAATTATAGAATATCATGCAGTCTGGCACACATTAGGTCTTCAAAATCAGTTAACCCCCCTCTGCTCACACTTGCTATGGTCTAAGCCAATGCTGCCTGGTAGAAATCTAACATAAACCACACATATAATTTTAAATTTTCTCATAACCACATTTTAAAAAGTAAAAAGAAACAGAAAAAAATATTAAAAATGTGTTCTAACAGAGAAATCTACAATATTATCACTTCCTAAGTAATAAGTATAAAATTAATGACACATTTTCCACTTCCGTTTATATTTAAATTAATTATAATGAAATAAAATTAAAAATTCAGTTCCTCAGCCTAACGCCACATTTTAAATGTTCAGCAGTCACGTGTGGCTGTGGTATCAGACAGTGAGGGTCTAGAGGAGTATCAGTTGTGAGAAAGCAATGGATAGATGAGGAAAGAATAAAGTTAGATTGGATACAACTCAGTAGTCACTAAGAAAAAATGAGATGACTTTATCAAAAATGGTATTGAACCTGGTACCTGGAGTATCATGTTATCATTTTGTAGAAACAGGGAAGCAGGAGTAATTTAAGGGGATGGATGTGCTGAAGATAAGAAAAGTCAATTATGTACATGCTGGCTTTGAGACGTTATCAAAAGACCTCTGTAGAGAATACCCGGGAAGTAGATGGACGTGTCTGCAGGAAGCTTGAGCATTTTTTTCAGCAGAGGTGTGGATGTCAAGGAAATGGATGAGCTCTCCAAAAGGGAAAGGTTAGAGAAAGGAATATGTAATGGGAATTGAGGGCTTCTGGTTTGCCATCATTTAGATGAAAGGAAGAGGAGTCAAGACTAAAGGGATACAAGAAGACAGGAAAGTAGGAGAACCAAGAGCAGGCAATGTCACAGAGGCCAAGAGTGAAATAACTTTCTGAGAAAAAGAAATGGTGTGTATGCTCCTGGAGAGAGATGGGGGAGTAGAAGGAGAAACAGCTCACCACAGGCAGCCACTGCATCTCTCCTAGCTGCACCTGCTATTCCTGCCTGCCCCCTGCCCCCACTACGTCACACCATAACATCATCTCATTCATCCTGTTTCGCTCCAATAGTCCCATTCATCAACAAGAAGAACATCCCCATCATTTTTCCTTCTGCTCATCTTGCACACAATTTTGATGATTTGATGTTTCATTTGACTTGTTCATCTATTAAATTTGTACTTATCCAGCTCCTACTTCCTGGTGCTCAGCACTGAGGTATAGAAAGGAACAAGGTCCCTTTTTCTCTAAGAAGTTAATGTTTTACAGGAGGGTGCCTTGGGTGAATCTGCCTGTTCTTACTAACTCCAAATCAGCATTTGGAAAGGAAGCAACTTTGCTTTCCTTACCCCAGAAGGGGCTCTTCTGTATGAGAAGTTGCCTGGGGGAGTGGAGGTATTCTGTGTTTCTCTGAGGCTTCCTAGTCCCAGTGTGTCTGGTGTTACACCCAACACATTCAGGCTTATGGTCTATGTATGCTAATTGATACTGGCTTTTAAATGTAGTAATGATGTTTCCTTTCAATAAAGTGTTTTAAAATAAATGCATTTTAATAAAAAAATGTGAAATGATTTTTTAAAAAATCAGATACATAATATTTTTGGCAATTTATGATAATGGCCAAAAGCATAAATGTCTAAAATTTGGAAAGCCATGGATTAGAGAACGTGAGAATATGTATCATCAGTATCAATGAGCTTGCTTGGCATAGACTCCTAAATTTGCTGGACATACACTGGTAGAGGATACACCTGAATGATGCAGGCCTATTTTTCTTTTTTTCTTATAGTCTGGAAAACAACATCCACGTCAATAACTGTGAAGTGCCTGGAATTTTACCCTACCTGCAAGGAAACTCATTAAGCTTCCATATTTTTGTGATTGTGTGGAAGACAGGTAATTCCTCAACAAGTCAGAGCATGAGAATTTTGTGTTTTTTTAATATTTATTTCTTTATTTTAGAAAGTGAGAGAAAGAGGAAGCAGGAGGAGGAGCAGAGGGAGAAAGAGAAAGAATCTCAAGCAGACTCCCCACTGACCATAGGGCCAAGCCAGGGCACAATCTCATAACCCTGAGATGGCAACCTGAGCCAGAACCAAGAGTCCATCGCTTAACTGACAGCACCACCCAGGCACCCCAGAGCATGAGTATTTTTGTATTGGTCTCTCAAGACCCATTCCCACCAGGTGATGTTAAGAGGAAGCACATGATACCTGCATGTGCAGAGGGTGGCATTCCAGGAATAGAGCGTTTTGTTTAGGTACACTTCATCTTTTGTAATGGAGACAAAGCATGCTTCCCTGTATTCTTGGGTGATACACTATCTCCATTATACTGAATTTAAGCAATCTTATTGTGTGTTCATGGGGAGACACCATCTCTGTCCTCACTAAACAAATGTTCATGGATAGCGGGAGCAGAAAAAAGGGCAGTGGATGCCTTGCTTTACAAGACACATGACCATGTGACTGCTGCGTGGAAAATTGTCCCTCAACAACCAGTCTTAATACGTGATGAGAAAAACCCAAGAAGAAGTCATTTTGTTTATTGTTACATGTGGCATGTCACAAATTGTCAACACATTAGTTCACAAGCTGAAAGCCATTTTTAACAGCTTTTTCGTTTGGGGCAGGGACTATTTATAATTATAGAAACCAGCTATTAACTAGACTTGAACTATTGCATCGAAATGAGTATAACTTGAACAACCAGAGATCCCTGAAGCATATGCACCCACAGCCATGCACCAACTAATGCAACTTGCCTGTTTCCTCACATAACCTTAGAAAAAGCACGATCGTAAATATGACAGGTTTCTCAGTAAAATACTACATATGTGAATATGGCATTTTAGGGATCTATTATATGTTATAATAACACTTATTATGTGCTGGCAGAGGTGTGAGGTTTGAAATTATGCTAAAATTTTACAATGTAAGGAAATCTTCAGCCAAGCACGGTATCAAAAGATTCTGCTAATTACCTCTGGGAGGTTTTTAGTTTTGTTTTATTTTTTTCCCTTTAAATACATGTTACATATGCCATGTGTTTCTGGGAAGGCTGTTTCTCTGATCAATGGCAAAAAACTCAGAATTTTTTATAGATAAATTTCACATTGTTGATTATTTTATAAGCTAGAATCTTCTTCATAATATACAAATCATTAAAGTCTACATTTTCAGACAAAGTTGGATCTATTTTTTAAAACAGAAATCATTGAGGACACGAAATACAGAGTGACTAATTTGGAAAAAATGCAATGACTATCATACCTTCTATGTAAATTTATCTTCTCCAACATTCAACAGAGTCTTTAGAGGCTAGTTTTGGGGAAAACTATTTGTTTATCAAAACGCAGTATGGTTGATTATTTAACCAAGACTGTGGCTAACTGTGATTGGGTATAAGTTCTTTTTCAAAATAATTCTTTTATACAAGTACAAGAATGGGCCAAACCACTAGAGTGGGCATTCATATTGGATTATGACATTACAATGGATTATGAATGGATATAAATTCTTTTTCAAGATGGTTCTCTTCTATCACTAGAATGGACAATAATTCAACATTGGAGAAATGGGCTTATCCTCTAATATGAGAGTATGAATCTTAACCGACTTCAGCTCCTCAGTGATGATATCCTTTTAGACCTTAAATTTTGTATTTTTAAACTTAAACAAAATGACCTTACCTCTAATTTTATACAAGTATTTAATTGGGGTCATGTATACAGCCTGTTGAGTTCTTTTTAAAATATTTAATTTATTTGGGGGGGAACAAACAAGGGGAGCAGCAGGTAGAGGAAGAGGGAGAAGCAGGCTCCCCACTGAGGAGGAAGCCCAATGAGGGTCTCCATCCCAGGACCCTGGGATCATGACCCAAGCCGAAGGCAGATGCCCAGCCAACTGAGCCACCCAGGCACCCACACTCTGCAAAGTTTTGATGCAATCTTTAAACATTTTCTCCTGTATAGTATAGTATATATATTATAGTATAACAGTATATTATATATATGTGTGCTATATATATATAGTATAATAATCGTATATATAATAGTATATATTATAATAATATATAATATACTGGATGTTAACTAACTGAATTTAGATTAAAAACTTGAAACAAAAAAAATTTCTCTCTTGAAATATTAGTTTTACAATTTTCCATTACTTCTCCTCAGCCACATTATTCTTCCATCATGTAATTCTCCTGAATGTCTCCTTGTACATTTTTCTCCAGGCTCTCATAAGAACATGAAACATACGTATGAAGATCAGATCATTATTTTACAAAAAGCCACCATACAACAAATTTATTATTATAGTTTACCTTTCTTATTTTTTTTCAGAAAGCCCTTCAATTTTACATGCATATTTCTAATTCTTTGTTTTTAATGGATGTACAAAAATATTCTCTGGCATGAACACACCATAATTTATTGATGCTTTCCCCTAGTAAAGAATATATATTTTAGGGTGCCTGGATGGCTCAGTTGCTTAAGCATCTGTTTTTTGCTGAGGACATGACCCCAGGGTCCTGGGATCCAGCCCCGTATCAGGCTCCCCAGAGCAGAGAGTCTCCTTCTTTCTCTGCCCCTCTATTAGTTTGTGCTCTCCCTCTCTCAAATAAATAAATAAAATCTTAAAAAAAATCTTAAAAGAGTATGTATTTTATTTGCAGATTTAATGGTCACTATCAACAAACTTCCTCATACATATATACTTACGTACTGGTACTTTTATTTCTATGAATAGATTTCTAGGGTGAGGTTTATTTACATTTAAAAAATTTAATACGTGTTGCTAGGTTGCTTCCCAAAAAAAGTGATGTTTCCTATGGTAATGAACACCGGTAACATTTTCTCTTTACTCCTACCAACTATAAATTTTTTGATTTGTGTGAACCAAATATCCAGGAAAGAATTCATTACTTCTCATTACTAAGAGAGGTTTCTTATTCTTATAATTATTGTTGTTAGCCTGGACACCAATAATTACAATTATAGCAATCTACTTATTAATTGAATCAAAGAATACTAGGCAGAAACTCTGGAACTGCCTATAGTTGGTCATTTTTCACTTAAGGAATGGCAATTTCATATGGTTCAAACTCAAATTTTTATGATATTTTCTAGGATTTACATTGCTATTGCAGAATTTTTATAGGGATAATAGTTAGATTCATAGGGCATGTGCTCCATGTCAGATATACTGCTTAATACATTTTCTTATTTGTTCTTTATGACAATTTATTGAACCTATTCAAGGGGACACCTGTGTACTTACCAGTCTGGTATCAGATGCTATCCAGATTGAGGCTTGGTATCCTTTTCTCCCAACAGTAAACCCATTTTAAAGTTCAGTCTTGCTCCCATCATTCTTCATTCTCCTTTTATTCTTTGTCTAGCCAGATTATTCCCTTGCCATAAAAAGGATCCTGCAGGAATGCTTTCGTCAAAAGACACTTGGTCCCTTACTTCTCCCACATGTCAGAATTCCAGAAGTCAAGATATGATGATGATACATGTGCATTTGGATGGAAGTTTAGCTACTGATTCTGATAACCATCAAATTTTCAATCTGAAAACGATTTTCCAGGACTTTATCTATTGTTTAAATTTCCATTAGAAACTATTAAAAGGGTGAATGACTATCACTAGCTACTTTCTATTGAGACTACTCTCAAAGGTAATGAGTGATATCAGCTACGCAGCAACATATAATCAAGGCAGATTTTAGAAATTCATATTTAAACACAAATTAAGGAAAGCAAATAAATGTCAAATAAATGGCATGTGAATAAAGAAACCTGTCATGGGTTAGTAGAAATAACTGAAAAGCAGTGATAACATTATAATCAGGATGTCAACAGAGATAAATGCCATTTATACAGGTGATAGGAAGCAAGATGACAGGTGGCAAAAATATTCAAGTGCCTAATGTCATTTAGTAATGAGTATTTTTTGACATCTTTACCTAAGATCAGGGCTAAAATTCCGTTCAAAGCATTTTATAAAATTTTAAAATAACATGGATATATTTTCTCTGGTGCTCCAACTTTTCAGTACATTCATCATTTCTTCTCAAGTGGTTTGTATTTCTTAATGGACTAGGGAAACTTCGGTCTGTTCTTTACTTGCTTCTCATAGTGAGAGATACATAGCATTGATTAAAAATGTTGATTACTTGAAGCACACAGTGGGCCTTGGAGGAAGAAGGAAGTAGTTACCATAGTGTAAAATGTGCATATTAACAACCTGACATTGCTATGGGTTACCATTGTGCTAAGAGCAATATACGATAGAGGTTAGAAAATTCAGTCTCTTGGTTCAGACTGCCTGGGTTCATATCCCCTTCACTGGTAGTATGATATTGAGCAGTAATTCAACTTGGCTTTATTTCCCTCCTTCACAAAAGAGTCAACAATAGCATCTCCTTCATTCATTCATGGTGAGGTTTAAAGCAGTTAATATTTATAAAAGACTTAGAATGATGTTTGGTACTCAGTATGCACTCAATAAATTCATTGTTAGAACTATTTGTGATTGTTAAAATTATTTAAATTAAAACATGGAAACTTAGAGTTAACCAATGCACCCATTATTTATCCTCAGCCTGCATGAAATTCTGAGAAGTGATTAAAAAGAACAGAGATTTGATCAGACAACTTGGGCTTAAATTCTAGCTCCCCCTGCCATCTAGCTATGAGATCTTAGGCTAGTCAGTTGTTTCAGTCAGAGTCCCAGCAGGAAGGAGAAGGTCCTCATGCTGTAAGGATTGAGGAAGTTTTGATAAAACAAAACAAAACTTGTCAATGGTATAGTCAGTGTTAGGTAAGCTGAGGAGAGATAATGAACACCAGGGGTTAGAAAACCTAGGACCACTGCAAGCCTCCAAGTTGAAGGGGAAAAGAGAAAAAGTGGTCATTGGATCTTGGGGACAAGAGGTAGGAGGTCTGAAAGGAGTGCTAGCAAAAGCACTGGCAATGATCTATTCTATCAGAACTTTACTCTCCTCCAAACTCCAATTGCTACCTCCCATATCCTGTCAGTGTCTTTCATTGGGGAAACCAGTCAGAAGCTGGAGGACAAGGAGGCTCTTTGATGAAGTATATAGATCCTCTCCCAGAACAGAACAGAGAAAGGTGGAGAGTTGACTTACAAAGACAAACCACTCACCTGTTTAACCTCTTACTCTCTGCACTCCATTAGCTGCCCCAACCTTGAATATTGTCTCTGAGGATGACTTCAAGCCGGCCTCTAACATTCAACCCTGTTGCTTACTCCAGCGTCTAATATTTTATGAATCCCCTAAAGAGGAATGGATGATGAGGGCTTGAAGTCTTCTGAGAAAATCATATTGAATTTAAACAAAGCTTTAGTGTTTTAAACAAGTAGTGGTACATATGGTTAGGACAGTTTTCCCAAAATACATTCCAACGAATGTAAAATGTTATGTAAAATACAAACATGTAAGAGAGCAACAAATAAAGCAAGAAAGAAAGGAAATGAACTGATCAAAAGATTTGGGGTCAAGTTAGTTTGGAAACTTCTGGGTTTGGTGAAGTGGTTCCTTTACTGAGGAACTTCTCAGAACCCTTTAATATACTAATATCATAAATCTCCAAGATGGCTAAATAGACCTAGATCTCCAAGTGTAATTTATCTTGAGATATAAATTTTTCCCCACACAAACATGCAATTTTATAAAAAAAAATACACTGTGCATTTAGAGTAAAACACGGCATCATCATCTTGCATTTTGAATGTCTACAAAATAAAACATCTTATATAAAATGTAGTCACATTCTTGCACTATAACAGCTCATTTGGCAAGCAGTTATTTTTACTACATTTAGGTTGCCCACAATTCAGTGTCGCCACATTTTGTTACAATCATCTTGCCAACTCAATTGTACACCACAGACGCATAGAGTTAAGTAATGGCATTTTAGTTCTAACTTCCAGGACCAGGAGAGACCTACTATGACTTGTGAATGGAAAAGAAGAAATAGTTACAAAACAAATCTGAAGAGTTTAGGGTAACTGAGGAAAAGTAGAAGCAAAAGGTGATTATTTTTTACAGAAAAAAAGGAAATGAAGTTATATCTCCAACAGCAGCATGGCCATCTGAGAGATAGTAAAGTGGAGAGGTCATTTTCTGTCAGTTGATAACATTCATTTATGTAGTCAGTCGGTCAATTCATTATGAAAAGTTGGGAGGAACAGTCAGGATTGGTCCAAACACTTGGAACTTGCAAGAAGTAATTGGTCATCACTTCTGCTCTGAGAGACCTTGCACTAAATGGGGTGAGTTGGGGTGACAGGACAATACACACTATAAGCAACAGAGTCAAGCAGGGTAAACAGCACCAAAGAAAGTTGAGCTGGATGGGGGATTCAATTATACTGGGCAGGGGAGTCTCCTTTGGTACAGTCCTCAGAGTCCTACAGAGAAGGCCTCTCTAGGGAGGTTATATTCAAGCTGAGGTCTCGCTTAAATGAGAGAATGTGTGAACATGAGGGAAAGGAAGTGTGTTGAAAGCTGAGGTGTTTGAGGGTACATAAGACCTGAGGTGAGACCTTCCTAGAGTACCCAAGAAACAAAAGGGGGCCAGAGGGATGTTTGTTTTCAATGAAATTTTGGCAGTATAAAACCTATTTAAATAAGAATGCTTTTGATGGAAACTGATTTTCTGTGCTATTCACATGCATGGGTATTGTTCTTTTTGATCCTTATATACTCCTCCCATTTTGCCTCAAACATATTCCCTAATATCCATTTGTAGCTTAACACTTTCAAAAGGATTTAAACCGCAAACTGCAGTTTACAATATATTGATTATTTTTAGTTTAGTCTATAGTCTAGTACTCAGACAGAGTCTTTGAACTCTTCCAGAGATTCTTTAGTTTCATTACTGATTAGAGCTAGAATCTTATTCCTTTCTCTCCAGATGATGGATGTAGTAGATTTTTAAGTTGACTCTAATCCATCACCCCTTCTTAGACATGGGAATGGACCATATGATTCTGTGGTAGTTTTCCACTTTGGCCAGGGCAATATCCCTGCCCCTTTGGCTCTGTGATTAGCCGAGTGACTTTCTTTGGTAAAAGGGATATTAGCTGATGTGACACCAGCAGAGGCTTGAATAACTGTTTGGATTTGCCTGCTCACTCTTGTCTTTTGATCATGAGACTACTGCAGGATTTGTGTTACCCATGCCTTCCTAACCACAACCGACCAGTCCACTGCCAGTCTACCCTCTTTAGTTAAGTGAGCCCAACCAAGATCAACAGAACCTCCTGGATGGCCATTCAGACACATGGAAAGAAAGACATTTTATTCAAGGCCACAGAGATTTTGTGGTTGGTCATTAAACAACGATACTTTGATGATAGGTAGCTGACACTATGAACTATGGAAAGTAGATGTGTGTTCATACCATTTGTTTATATTTGTTTATTTGTTTGTTTTAGTGAGAGAATGTGCATGCATGAGTTGGGGGAGAGGCAGAGGGAGAGGAAGCAAGAGAATCCTAAGCGGGCTGAGAGATCAACACGGGGCTGATCTCCTGATCCTGAGCCGACATCAAGAGTTAGACTCTCAACTGACTATGCCACCTAGGCATCTCCTCTTTTTTTTTTTTTTTTCCATGCCATTTAATACTAAAACATGTTGGAATACAGCTTCCCAAACAACACTGGGATTTTGTAAGCCTTAAATAAGAAACATTTTTGTTGTTGTTATAGCTGCTGGGGTCACCTCTATGTTTCGTGAGTATCTCTGGCTTAATCAAATATAGCATAATAATTTATTTATCTACAGCACACACTTGGGACAGTCTCATGCTCAGAGATGACGATAAAAGCACTCCTAATGCATGAATCTGGATAAAAAGCCATCATACCTTTGGAAGCTACTTAATTATTAAGTATGTTTTGAGCATTTTGTTGTCTGAAGCAAAATGTGAAAGATATTGCCCACACGTTGTTAATAACCAAGTAGGGAAGTAAGTCTCAAGTATAAAACATGAAGAGGGAAAACAAATTCAATCAATTTCAAACTATAAATATCACAGAAACTGAGGAGGGAGGGGGTGTTTCTGTAGTTAAGGAATGCTTTCAATTAATTTTGTAATTGGATTCATTTTTGTCCAAGTGCCATTTTTGAAATATTGGTAAGATTAGTCCTGAATATGAAATTTCAGTTTTATGTAAAAAAATCTTTCATCATACTTTCTCCTGGCAGGTTAAAAAGAACAACCACTCTACTTTGTAGAAGGAAGTAAAGATGGAAATTTGAAGAAACCAGAAACAAAAATTATCCTTTTATTTGGCTGAACGGTAATTACTTGCATGAGTTGGCAATTTTCTCCCTCATGGAAAGAGTCATCCCTCTGCTTTCTAGGAGACCTGTTAAACAGGGATGTCTGCTCAGCCCGGAAAAAAGACTTCTTTTTTTTTTTTTTTCTTTTTTTCTTTCTTTCTTTCTTTCTTTTTTTTTTTTTTTTTAACAATATCCAGGGCTTTGCCTTGAAAGTGTCTGATCCTCTGCTAACACTAGGCCTTTGAAGCTGAGAATTTTCTGTGTTTTAAAGGGAATCTAGTTTCATTCTCCAAGGAGATCTCAGCTCAGAGAAGCTGTCATCTGTTCTGTCCTGCCCAGCTTTTGAGTCAAATGAAACCATACTTGAGAAAAGATGATTCCTTTTTCCTCCCACAGGTGCCCAGGCATGCCTGTGAGAACCAAATCATGGATGTCAGGCAGGGAAATTGACTCCAAGTCAGAACCTGGGAATGAATGCTGCCCTTCTATCCTGTGATCCTCAAGATCAGGGATGGTGGAGGGGGGGGGAAGACAAAAGAAAAGCAGCTGAGAGCCTAGCTCTCTGCAGTCAGGAGGGGCTTCTCTAAAACTCTGGTTACTTGGTGTGAAGAGCAATTTCTCTTCCAGCACCCAGCTCAGATGCTGGCTTGCCTTGGCCTGTGTGAACAGAATCCTTGGCTGGGTTCCTTAAACAAAGGTAGCCAGGTATTTCAGAGACAAGTTAGGCCTCTCCCTAGCAGTGTTACATGCTGTTGTTCATTTTCTATTCAGGTGGTATGGCCAGCGGTTAAGAATGAAGTTTCTGGAACCATACTTCCTGGATTTGAACACTGACTTTGCAGTAATAAGCAAACTTGAAGGAGTCAGTTTATGACTCTGTACCCCATTTTCTTATCTGTCAAATGAGGAAGGTAAAAGCAGCCTTTTCAAAGAGTTGCCCTGAGGATTAAAATGGACGTATTTAAAACGACCCAGTACTTGGTCAGTGCTACCCATATGATGACTTTTACTACAATTCATTTTAACAAATGGTTTTATTATTGCTATATTTGTACTCATTTGCTGCCACTAAATGAGAAGGTCATGCTTCGTTTTGGAATTTGTTGCTTTAACTCTAAAAAGAGATTGTTGTATCATATAAAAGTGAGACCCTAGCTCTGTCATTCTAACATGTACAGATATGAATGCACATGTTTTTATACTTCATATTAACAGTTCTGAAGTGCTTATATAATATTATAATCATATGTAATTATCTCTTTCATTACCTAATATAAGATACATTAAGTATGTCAGTCATTCATTAATATTTACTAAGCATCTATTCTATGCCGGACATTGTATCAGATGAGGGGAATTCAGCAATCGAAACAACAAATAGTCTTATACCTGTAGCACATTATTTTAGTATTTTCCCCTTGCCCTGCAGCTGGGTCAACTATTTGGCAGGATACTTAGTAAGTAAATATGGAACTAGGAACTAGGATCCCAATTCTGGCAGTATGTTTAAGTTATCTGGGGAGTAATTTACTATGAAGCATAATGAAGTTTTATAGATATCCCAAAATGAAAAATTTAGAGTCTTAAGTGTCTTATTAAATTGCTAAAAATTGTCTTTTTTCCCCCTACTAGTGGCCACAACACCCATAACTTTTAAGCCAGAAGAGCCAAGTTTATGCTTGCCAAGAACATGCTGAATACATGCATTAAATAAAAAAACAGAGAACTCCAGGTGCAAACATCCAAAATGTAGACCAGTTT
The DNA here is from genome assembly GCA_003697995.1 of Taxidea taxus jeffersonii. Classification (NCBI taxonomy): domain Eukaryota; kingdom Metazoa; phylum Chordata; class Mammalia; order Carnivora; family Mustelidae; genus Taxidea; species Taxidea taxus. Next base: position 172,121 of record RCUC01137310.1, on the reverse strand, counting down.
GTAGAAAGCCATGTTCAACTTCCGTGCACATTTATTGTTATGTTAAAAAATAATCTGTGTGATTTTTAAAGATAGATTTACAGACCTGATTTGAAAATTGCTTATAGTATTTCTGTGTATAATGTAAAGGCATAAGCCAGGTTTGGATTGATTTTAATTCTTAGCTGATTGTTGCCTTTTTTTTTCTTTTTTATTCTTAAGGTAAGGAGAGTATGGGGAGGTTGCTCTCGAAAAAGCTGAGTTTGAAATGACTCCTCTGATCTTTAAGAGAGATGGGGTTAAGCCATATGGTATTGCTGATGTTTGATTGTTTTGAACTTAAAGAACAATCTTTTGTAGTTCAATGTAACATGTGCTAATATTTTGGAAGGAAAGTATTTCTGCTTAATGTTTTAAAAGGAATGTCTACTGAAGTTCTATAATACTGGAAATGTTTTATAGCTGTGCTGCTCAATATGGTAGCCACTAGCCAGCAGTAAAATGTGTCTAGGGCAATGGAGAAGCTGAGTTTCTAATTCTATTTTATTTCAATCAATTGAAATTTTAATAGTTACACGTAACTAGTAGCTGCCTTATGAGACAACAAAATTTAGAGGTATAAATCAGAGAATTACGCACATCAGAATAGAGTAGAAAGTTTTATCAGGACAATGAATGGAACCATATATTTCTTACAGTAACCTTGTAAAAAAAACCCTATATTTTAGGAGATTAATCTGAAGCAGAAAGACAATTTGTCATTTGTTCTGGTTCATCCACATTTGTGGAGGGGTATAGAAATATCTGACTTTAGGTCAGCAGGCAAATTATTGGAGACAAAGCCAGGAACAATCATGAGTAGCAGGAGGGGTGATATGTCTTCATCAGAACTTTTGAGAGATCACTGCGTTGATGTTTTGTCAAATGACTTTGAAGGAGTAATAGGCAGAGTAATAACCTCTCTCCCCCAATATGTCTATATCCTAATGCCCAGACCCTATGAATGTTACCTTACATGGGAAAAGAGACTTTGCAGAGGCAATTAAGTTAAGGAGTTTGAGATGGGGAGGTTATCCACGAGGGCCCAATATGATCATGAGTCCTTATAAGTAGAAGAAAGAGACAGAAGATAATGAATCAAAGAAATGGAAGCATGAGATACTCATCCCTGTGTTACCAGCTTTGAAGATGAGGCTACAAGGCAAGAAATGTGGGTGGCCTCTAGAAGCTGGGAAAGACAACAACAAAAACGACAAATGGATTCTCTTCCAGAGCCTCCAGGGGAACCGACCCCTGTCAACACCTTGATTTTTCACCCAGTGAGACACTTTTCTGACTTTGGACCTCTGGACCTACAAGGTAACACATTTCTGTTGCTGTAACCATTAATTTTCAAGTAATTTGTTACATCGGCAATAGGTGACTAGACTACAAATAGGGAAAATGAGCTCTAAGTTGTCTTAATGGAACAGATTAGAAGGATGAGGAGCCTGAACTTAATGGTGGCAATGGCAATGGGGAGAAAAGAGTAGATACGAGATATAAGGAAATGAGAATCAATGGAAATGAAATCAAAAGGCAGGTTTAGATAAAAAGATGGACCACGTGTCTTAAGGCTTTTCTCCGAAGGAAATGCTCTTTCCCAAAAATCTCTATACATGGTCACATAACATGGCAGGATATGTGGAGGGAGGAGCTGATTTCTGGAGACCTCTCTGACATCAATTCATAAAGGTCTTTAAAATCTTAAAGAGCTGCCCACACTTGGCCCTGCTTACCCCTTCTTGGCTTTATTCTGCTTGCCCCATATAAAGCAGCAGCTGCTGGCTGCATCAACATTGCTATATTATGAAAATTATGGGGGATGTAATTTTTTTATGTTACTTGGCAACATATTTCTGTCCAGGTGTTAGAGAAACTCAGAGCATAATTATGCCAGAGCAAGAGTAGATGAGAAGTTCAGTCAAGGAAACCAGATTGCTTTTTGTCAAGAGTCTGTCAAGACATAGAGGCTGGTGTGGTGAAGAATTTGTGAGCTTTGTAGAAAATGCTGAAATACTGATTCCAGTGTTTAATTGTTCTGAGATACCATACAAGGAGTAGTTAAGCTACCTGAATCTCATTTTTTGTCATTTGTTCACAGGAAGAATCACATCTAGTTTGATGGAATAAATGAGTTTATAAATACAATGCATTGACCTGGAGTGGAAGTTTAGGAAAAGCTATATACACAAGAAGGATCCTAGTGGAAGGTAGAAATTTTGTTACTGATCATGGTTTCACGAGCATTTCTTTTCCATCTTAAAAAATGATAATATGTTTTGTTGATCAACAATATAAGCTGACAGCACATTTGCAATGGAATAAAACTTCTCACAAGATAGATGGGCATGACCTCTAAATCCAGAAGTAATAATCAAAGTTGGGCTAATATAGGCTATTGATGGCAAACATAACTTTCATATCCAGCATTTCTTCGGTTTTCCTACTAGGATAGTGTACATGTGGATTCATGATTTTATTGCCTTTTAAAAACTAATCCATTTACAGTAGAATATAGTGGGAGTCATTGGAGGAGAGAAATTTTTATATGGGATGCAATAAAGGAAGAAAGGAAAAGGGAAAAGAAGAGAGGGAAGAGGACAGAAAAGAGAGAGAAGACATAATGAGGGGGAGAAAGGAAAGAATGTTGGTAGATGTAATGAAAAAGTTTATATAGGAAGGAAAGTTATAGAACACAGAGAAGAAATGCATAACTATTTATTCTGCCCTTCACTATGCTTGGCATTAAGTAACACATATAAGTGCTAATTAATTCATCTGCTTGCTTATTCATGCACTGGATATTTATTAAGAGTTCCTAGAAGTGAAGAATTTAGAAGTGAATGACGTGGACTTCAACCTTACCATTATGGAATTTATAGCAGAGAAGAGCACCAAAACTTAACTTGTTCAATCCTCAAGACTGCCTATTAATGCAATTGGTATTCTTATTATTGCTAATTTGCAGACATGGGAGCTTGGTTATGGTAAGCTAGTCAGTGACAGATCAGGATTCCACCCTTTTTTTGTTTGCCTTCAAATTAAGTTCTCATTTTTTCCATAAAAGCCCATGCTAACTGGGGGTAATAGAGCCAATGTAGTGTATATGTGTGCACGTGTGTGTGTATGTGTGTGTGTGACTTTGAATGTTCATCCATTTTTTGAATAGTGTGAAGAAGAAGCCATAAATCCTTCTCTGTGGCACTTGGAATACTGGCTGTCATGTCTACTCCTTTTAAGAAAAGAAATATCACAAAGATTTAAGCTGGTATTAGGGGTTTGGCACTGCACATAGTAGGTACTCAGTAAATATATGTTTAATTATATAGTTAGTATGTATAAATATATAATATAATTAAATATATAGTTAATAATTAACCTATAATAATATAGTACATAATGCAACATATAAATAATGTATAATATACAATGATAATATATAATTATGTAACAAATATAATACACTGCTTGAACCCAAATATATACCCAGCTTCCTACACAATCTATACCTACAGGATACTATAACTTATTACACAAATATTCAGCAAGCACACACTCTGCGCTAGCCACTATGCTGGGTGAAAGTAACCTAAAAATTAAAGGGCCAAGAGCCTAAGCTCTAGTAGCTCTACAAAGGATGGGTGACAGGATGTGAAAGAGATGACGAGAGCCAGATTTGTAGCTAATTTTCATAGAGTATGGTATCAAGGAATCACAGGGAATACAGGGGAATTAGTGCCAGATATTTTGTTACGTTAAGGAAGGGATTTTGTTATGTTAAGGAAGAATAAGAAGAACAAAGTTAACAACAACTCAGGATGGTCTGGAAGTCAGCCCTACAAAGGAGAGGCAGTTAGCCAGGGAAAGTGAATCCTAGTTTAAAGAAGCTTGCTTGCAGCACAAAGGAGTGTGGATTTCATTCCTTAGTACCTACAGTGAGTGCCCCTAGGATGCTTTAAGTGATGGAATGGCATGAACAGTCCATGTACTACTGGTCACTTCTAATTATATGGTGGGTTGAAATTATGTGCTTAGCTTCTGTCCCAAAACCCCACTAACACGTTAAAATAATAAAAAAAGGAATTCTTTTAAAAATGAATAAATACAGCAAGTCAACAAGGCTGATAGACGAGCATCCATGACAATATTGGGGGCACTGGAAAGCAGATGTACAGTAGTAACTGACCCAGCAGAGGACAAGGACCCAGCAAAGACAAGGACCACTTACCCAACAGTAGGAAAGCCATGGGCTCTATGATTTACATCACAGCCTTCCTCACAACACTGGTATTAAGAATATAGTTAGAACAAAAGCAGAAAAATTATTTAAATGCTTGATCAGGAAGGTGTTAGAATCTTGGGCTCTTGCCCATTGCCTCCACCATTGTTGCAGAAAGCAGAACTTTTATTTCCTGGAGAGGGTAAAATATCTGCCCATTGTCCTGAGGTATATCAAATACAGCTGTGAGGGGGACATGATACTAAATAAAGGGGGTTTAACTGAAAGGCTCATACAGACTTGGTGACTTAAATTCTCCCATATTAGGACTGTAGAGCACAGTCAGCAAGATTTATAACATACAGTCAAGAAAATGGAACAGTCATTGTATGTATGGTAAGCTTAAGAGAAAAACCTAATGCTCATAACCAACACAAAACACAAAACAAACAAACAAACAAACAAACAGAACCCGATAGTCCAACAGTCTGTTCACTCTATACCCAAGACAGCAATAGAAAAAGGCTACCATGTATGTGTACAGAGCTCCCAACAGCTGTATACTGGTTAACTCTCAAAGTTGAGTAGGAAGCCAAAGATCTGTAGACATTCTAGAAAAACATAGTTGTCCTCAAATTTTGCTCTTTCCTTCTTCATAGGAAATAAATCTTAAATTCATAGATGATCTTCCTGGCTGCTAGGGGTAACGATCTAGTTCGTGAAATGTGCATAAATGGGACACATGTTGTATCTGCCTCATTCTTTTCAAAGGAAATTGCAGCCCTGAAATTCCTCTCCCTTCTTCCATTAGCAAGACAGAGCTCATAATTCTCTCGTACATATGATTCAGCTTTAAGTGTGAAGACAAGGGCAAAATTCCAGGTGATAATAGAACAAAATAATGGAAGGAATGGAAGTCCCTGAGTGACTCCTTGGAACAAAGCTATGCCATTAGCCTAGATTTCTCACTCCAGAACTATGCATTCTTTCAGCCATGGTATTTTGGGATTTTGGTGTTTTAGCATCTGGTCCCTTACCTTAGCTAACACAAGCTGAAATATGAAAGAAAGATGATTAACCAAACAGAAAAACAAAAACAAAAACAAAAACAAACTTAGAAAAATGAAGTCTATAAAAGTTAGAAAAAATATATCTGCATATCTACAAACAGATAAGGAATTATATTGAAATAAACAATATTCAGAGAATAGGTAAAAGCTATTAGAAACCAAACACATAAAAGTTGAAATAATGAATTTTAAGATTTTTAAACTTAGTTCTGCTTACCCACAAAGATTAGTTGATTTGGGAAAAAAACAAAAAACAAAAAATAAAACAACTGAAGGAATCTCTCAGGGTATATGATAAGGAGACGCAAGAGTGAAAATAATTAAAGAAATAAAAAGATGAGATCGGTTTAGGAAGTTCAATATGCAAATTCAGGTGCATATTGAACATTACAGGAGTTAGGGGTACTAATCACCCATGTAGTCAAAATCCACGTGTAACTTCGGACTCCAGAATACTTTACTACTAGCCTACTGTTGTCTGGAAGCCTTACCAATAAGACAATTAGCACATATTTTATATGTTATATGTATTATATACTGTACTTTTTCAATAGAGTAAACTAAAGAAAAATGTTATTAAGAAAATCATGAGAAAGAGAAAATACATTCATAGGACTATTTTGTATTTATAAAGAGAAATCCATGAATCAGTGGAACTGCACAGTTCAAACGCATGTTATTCAAGGGTCAAGTATAACAGGAATTCTGGAATGAGACAATAGAGAGAAAAAAAGAGGGGAGAAAATTATCACATAAATTAAAATTCAAAAACCAAAGCAGCAGTGTTTAATGATTAAGACACCACTTGATCTCTAAGACAAGGCACATACCAAGTCATATCATCATAAAAATCCAATAGAGAAATGCTGCGTGCTTCCAGGGAGAGAAGAAAGAACAAAACAGAAGAATGTCGTATATAAAGAATTAAGAATTAGATTCTAATTGAATTTTTCATAGCAATTCAGCTGTCTAGAAGACAATGAAGGAATGCGTTCGTAGCTCAAGGGAATATTGATTTCCTATCAGGAATTCCAATCCCAACTAAAAAAGCAATGCAATGTGAAAGGATTAAAACCATTTTCTTGATTCATGGTTTCAAAATCCCCTTCTGTGTATCTTTTCTTAAGAAGCTACACAAGGAATCTGCCCACCAAAACAAGAAAATAAATTAGGAAAGAGAGAGAGAGCGATGAAACAGGAATAAATAGAAATAAGCAAGAGAGGGGGAGGTAGGGAATCCCAGGGTGGTGCAAAAGGCATGATAGTAGCTATGTCACTAGTGCTCATGGAGGAAGTCAGAAAACACCAGAGCAGTCTTCTTCCACAAGGCCTCGTAGAATTCTTGCTATGTTCTGTGTATTGAGAGAAGACTCACATGAGTATAACCGAGTTTCATTGCAAGTACATAAAAATTAAGCATATCTTTCCTAGCCCCAGAAAAAAAAAAACAAAAAACAAAAACATTGCGTAGGGAAGGAAAGCAATCATATTGACTGTCTTGCGTCACTTTGTGTAACATTTATACAATAATAATAAGAATGCATGTTTACTGACAATCTGGTGGAATGAGAAGAACAGGTGTGTGGTGTGGGTGGGGAGGGCCATGATGTAGAGGGAAACTATCTGAATTTCATGTTCCATAGCGCAAGTCAATATATGATGACTAAAACACAATCCCCAGGCAGCACTGTGACAATGTTACCAAGATCCCAGGAGGTAGAAACCAAAACATCAAAAAGGGATTATTTGTAGAAAGTAAGCAATGGATTTCCAGAGGTAAAAGGGAGAAACAACTGTTTTTGTTATTATTACTGTTGTTTGTTTAGCTTTGTCTCATTTTTGTTTATTTTTATTTTTTTAAGTAAAAAATATTTTATTAATTAATTCTGCATAAATGAATCAGAGTTGGGTTTTGGACTACAGTTAAGAACTTTGATACAAGAGCCATATATATTTTTTTTTCAGCATTTCAAGATTCATTGTTTATGCACCACACCAAGTGCTCCATGCAGTATGTGCCCTGTGCCCTCCTTGATACCCACCACTGGGCTAACCCTCCTCACCCCCACTTCCAAAATGCTCAGTTTTTTTCTCAGGGTCCATAGTCTCTCATGCTTCATCTCCCCCTCTGATCTCTTTTTTTAAAACATACCTTGAGTGGATATAATATAAATGAAATATTCAGAAGATTTAATTCTGGCAGAACTGTGGGGGAAAGTAGGTGGGAAAGGAGAATCATGACAAATGGTGTGGACATTTAGGCTTTGACTCAGTAAAGGGCACAGGGAGCTAGGAGGATGCTTGAGGTAGAGAAAGATGAAGGTATGACTTTGCAAGATTGGCAGTGGATCATGGTATTAAAAAATTTCAGATAAGGTTCAGATATACAAAAATATTGCCTTTTGAAGTTGAACAAACAGGAAATTGCTGAAACAACAAGAAACTACAAATAACTTGCCTGTTAATGTCATTTATAATTGTTTCCAAGCACTTCACAGTAAGTATTCTCACTTAAGTTTTACAGCAGCTCTGTGAATCTGGCAAGGCAGAAATGATTACACCTATTTTACAGATGAGCAAATTGTGGATGAGACGGCCAGAGTCATCACTAAGTTAGGAAGTACAGAGCAGAGCAGTATGAGTACCCCATAATTAAAGATTCTTTATTTACAACACATGCTTTAAATGTAAATCAGTTTTTCTAAGTTTTTTCTTGCTTTTCCATTGTGGTACAAATATTTGATCTTTGTGCCCAGTTCTTGGTGCAGAGCTCTGAAATCTTGTGGAATTGACTAGGTGATAGGACTATCTTTTGTTCTGATAAGGCAACCTCTAATAGGCAACTGGAGAGCTTCAGGATGGGGACTGGACACCAGAATGTAACCAGTAATGGGGGTCCTTGAATCCAAATGTCCTCCCCTATAAACTACAACTATGGTCACATCTTGTTGATTGCTAAAGAATCAAACAAAATGGTATGTGAAAAAAAAAATTAGCAGTGTCTGGCTAATTATAAACAACCATTTAAAAATAACTATTACTAATGATAATTACAGAATTGAAAGATATACAAATAACATTAATAAAATAGTACTTGTAGAATAGCAGTAGCTACAGTGACAAAACAGAAATAATATAGACATACAGAAATTTAAAAAAAAGCATAACCCATCTCCCATTTGGCATATGCCGCAAAAAAAGCATTCCATGAGTTTTCTAAGCAGTTAAACATTGACACTTCTATACCAGTATAGTTCTTCCTTCTGATATTGTAGGAGTTACTACATTAACATTAACATACTTAAGTATGTATCCTAATTATGTATGTATGCATGTAATTATGCAAGTGCTGTAATTACGTATATACCATAATTATGCGTTTCTTGAACCTCCAGAAGGCAGAAATTGAGTTGTCTCCATTTTTGAATTCCCAAGCTTTTTGAAAAGTTTCTAGCATCTAGGGGACACTAATATTTAGTTATTTAATTAATTTATTAATGAACTAATTAATTAACACCTGCAAAGTTTTCTTATAATCTGCTTTTCGTTTAACATGTATTAAATATATGCACATCTCAGAGGACACGTCAATATCTAACTGCACTGACTATAAAACAAATTTAATGTTGTTGTTAGGTGGACCATTTCCATTCTTCCAGGACTGTTTTGACAGTGATCTGCTAATAATTTTCGATAAAACCAAGGAGCTATAACAATTATCTCAGCTCCAATACTTTGTAGCAGTGACATGCAAGTGGTTACACCAATAGAGTGTCCTGTGACTAAGGGATGCTTACCACTAATTACCTTCCCTGCTTCTTTGTTTCCAGTGAGGGAACTGCAGCTTCCCTTATGGCAGAAGTTCAGTCATGCAGCAAATATAATAACATTGGATTTTGCCACTCCTAGAGTTGCTATAATGTCCAATTTTTTTGACAAAATTTTCACCTCCTTAAAATTCTGGCTATTTATTTTTATTGGAAGTTGATTCATCCCTTGACTGTACTTGCGCCCAGAATACAGTTTATTTTTATAGTAGCCCATTAATGAATAATTGGAACATATGTTTGTATTTTAATTCTTGAATATTGATTTACTTTTTATAGAAGCAGGTGCAATTTGTGTCTTACATTGGAGCAATGTAATAGAGCCAAGAAGATGCTGTAGAAAACAATTAGGCTTTTTAGTGATTAAAATATACCCAATTGTACATGCCCTTATTATCATTAAGCAAATCTGAATTTTCACCTAGAGTTATAGAGAGGATATTCCTAGAATTTAAATGAGCCATAATTTAGTTTTCCCCTCCTGAGCAAGAGTTATAGATTTAATTCAAAGGGTTTATATTAAAGTTGAGAATTAGTTGGTATAAGTTAAGTTTAGCTTTTTAAATACTATGATGAAAAGATATATATAATGTTGTGTGTGTGTGTATGGAAAGAAGCTACTTTTAAATTAATGGATGAAAATAATTATGAGATACCAGTAACTTTCAAACCTGGGTATTGGGTATACTTTATTTTATACTATGTCAGTTTTGCATATATTATCTTATTTAAATCTCCATAAAAATACTCATGAAATGTGTGTGTTTTTGAATTTTGTAAATGAGATAACTGAACTTGAGAGAAATTATGATTTACCCAGTTAGCAAGAGGAATAGAATTTGAATATCTGTTTGCATTCTTAAACTAGTCTGATCCTTAAGCCACGTTTTGCTTATCCACAGTTGGTGGATAATAAAAGTATAGACATCCACTTTATATATCTTCCCCCTATTTAGGAGTGTCACCTATTCCCCCTTTTTAACAAAATAAAAGAAGGAAGAGCAGATAAAGAGGGAAGGAGGAAGCAGGGCAGACCCTCTGTTTACAGATGTGACAAGATCAGGGGAAATTTTACCTGTTTTTCTTTTTCCTGAGTCCCCTCCCCTGGTGATGTTATCACTCTGGAGAGATGAATCATGAATGGAGTAGGAGGAGGAGAAAAACAAGAAGAGGGGAAACATGAAGGAAGAGAATGACAATAGAATTAAGAATTAAATACAATGCAGAGTAATTAATAACTCAAAATTAAGGTCTATTTTCTTCCTGATTGGTCTTTTGAGATATCTTCTAGGACTCCAACAGAAGCTATATTACGAACACAAAGTGAGGATCTCCTAGGAACACACCTTCATAGAAAAAAATAAAGAATTTTCGGCTCAATTTGGAATATCTGACACATAACAAATAGAGCATTTGGTTGACCTGAAGATAGTAGTTCCATCCAATGATACACTATGCTTAACTGTTTTTTAAATATATATATATTCTAAGTTTTCTAACTATAGCAACTATTACCGAGCAGTTTCAAAGAGTACTTAGTATGATCCCTGGACCTAGCATTAGTGTGGAGTGAGTCTGGTCCACCCTCTGCAGGTACATCATCTAGGAAATGCAGAGGCAAGCGGCTCTAGAGCTCTCCTTTCCAACCACAAGACTCACATTTTAATTCTCACTCCATAGTATGTGACCAGAGCTTGGGTCTACTGCTACTGCCTTTTTGAATAATTCATCTCTGTACCCACTGAGAAAAAACTAAGTCTCTGCTTCCATGATATTATTTGGAACAATTTTCAGGATGTTTATGCTTTCACATTTGAAGAGAACATTATCTAGAAAGATCATAAAGCATGAGTGGAATTTAGTAGTTGGATCAGGCATCCGTGTAGCACCAGGGATCTGAGGCCATCATTTGACTTAAAATCAGATGAATCTGAATGTAAATTGGAACAGGTCAATCCAAAAGCTGATTTGGAGGGATGAAAACAATGTGATCCTGTCTCATGTATTCAAAACTGTGAGGAATGAGAGATGAATTGGATGTGGCATAATAATTTTATTTAGGGAAAGTTGCAGAATGTTGAGGAAAGTCTGATCTTGTTAAGGGTTCCCTATGTCATTCTCCAGCAGATGATTTTCCTCATTAAAATCATCAGTGTAATTATGTGTCTGCTCTTCTAAATTGCGGTCACTTGACCTCTATAGAGAAGGATCTTTAGAAACAGCAGCTGTGAAAAGTGTGGTGTGGAGGGGCAAACGTGATGGTATTCATTTGGTGAATTGCACGTGAATTTTATTCTAGATCTGAATATATGTATGTTTATTAACATGTTTATTTACATCACCCTAGGGTTAAAACTCATTTTTGAAATTTTATTATTGAAAATTGAGTGACGATAATATATTTTTTTAATCATAAACCAACCAGAAATTTGTGGACTTTGGCCTGTGCCAGTTCTCCTTGCTTTGTCACTCCATGTTTGTCTCTCAACAGCAAGCCTGGCAAACACTCATGGCAGGGGTAGGGACTGAGCTAGCCAGTGACACGCAAAGGGAAAACCACTCATTTGGTGATGGTGTGAAAGGTTTCTCTCTAGGAACTGTCCAGTGTGTGTGTTGAGAGAAGAAAAGAAGCCCAATTTAGGGCATGCTGTCCACTCCTTGAAGGTTTCCAAAGACATTCACAGTGGGAAGTTCATCCCAATTGGTCATCTTTGGACAGACATTTCATTTATTCTTATACAGAAAACCAGGAATTTTGGCAGGGGCAAGAGGCAGGGGGGGAGAAATGGATATTGACAAAATAATGGAAAGAGAAGAGTATCAGCATATCTGTTTGTTTCTTTTCTTTTTTTATGCCCATCTCAGTTTTATTATAATGTGTTGAGGGTGTATTAGTCACAGTTCTCCAGAGAAACAGAATCAATATGAAATATATGCTATATCTCTAATCCTGGTATATTCCTTAAAATCATATATAAAAATATCTCTCATATATAATGTGATTTATTAATTATAAGGAATTGGCTCATGCAGTTATGGAGGTAAAGGAGTCTCATGATCTGTAATCTACAAGATGCAAATCCAGTAAAGCCAGTGGTATAAATTTCTGTTGACATACGAAAGTACCTATCATAGAAGCTTTAGAAGGAGTACTATCACATTTTATTTTTAAATTGATCTTAGATTTCTTCCAAGAAGTATTAGTGTTTCTGTAAACATTAGAAGGGACCAAGAGAAGAATGAGAAAACCCCTGCCTTCAGTTTATACTGCAAATCAGTTCTTCTCAAACATGTTTTCTTCAGTAACAGAATGAAGGCTGATATTCTCCAAAGGGGTCCATGTTATAACTCTTGGCCAGGAGGATTGAGCGTCCAGAGGAAGTAGGCAAACTTCGTCTCTTCCATCCTGCTCAAGGATGCATATGGGAACATACAGAGTGAGATTTTTGTGAACATCCCGTTATTACTTTTTAGAGTAAATGAACATCAACAAACAATTTTTGTATTATTAGGGATTATCAATTTAGTAACACCTGGCAACCTGATATAACGGAAGTCTGTCTTGAAATTGTAGTTGTTGAAATTGTAGTTGGGAATCACTGAATACTCTTAATTTTTATAAATTCATTGTCCAACTGCACCTTCCTTATGGAGACTGTTCAAATGAATAGAAGCTAAGCACAATGGGGTTGGTGTTGGGTTTCAGAACAGTGAAGACCAGGATTAAATCCCTCCTGAATACGAGGCCCCAAGTGCTACACCTTGTTATCAACTCAGCTGCAGGCAGATCTCATGGTTATTCTGTATTTGATCATAAGGTCCCCAAAGGCATACCTTCTAGCCAGTTTTATGCATTTGACAAGTCATTTAAACATTCTTAGCTTCAGTTTTTTGTACTGAAAGTGAAGCTGCTTTTATTTTCTTGGAGGGATTTATTAGTAATAAAAGAGATGACCTATGTCAAATATTCTATATAGTCCTTATAGTAACTAACTCTATTATTCACATAGTGCTTTTTCCCATAACTATTTGTTTATGCGTGTGATATATATGCCATAATCAATGAAAAGTGACTTTCAGGAATTAGACTAGGATTCAGAAGAAAGAAACCATTATGTGCTAATACTTGTGCCAGCTTGCTTTACACATGTCACCTACTCTAGTCCTCATTGATACTCTCCTCCATAGATTTCCTTTTTCTCCCCTATTTTATAATGAGGACCCTGAGGCCCAGGGAATTGAAATAACAGGCCAAGTAAGAAGGTTGACATGGGTGGGATTTGAGCCTAGATTTCTGCAAGCTCAAAACTGTGCTTTTATCACCATGGTAAGAAAATGAAGCAATTTTAGCCTGACCATTCATTGCAAGGGATCTTCTGGGGATACACAGATGGGTGGCTCTAAGAAAAGATTATCATTGTTATTATTATTATTATTTCTGGAATCACAGCGTTGAGAAACAACAAAATTCTTTTATGAAAGAAGTCACAGAAGAGGGTTTAAATCACATTCTTCGTGACATATGGATTAACAAAATACCTATCTTTGAAAAGAAAATCCTAAAAAATAAAAATAAAAAAAGTAAGTTCCCAATGCAATAGAAATAGTAATAAAGCTGCAAACCAGGTACTGGTCAATAAGAGAGCCAGGAGGCCCCTAGCACACAAGCATTGACTTTAAATAGTTCGCATTAATCAAAGGACCATGTTAACTCAGGATTCGGAGAATTTCACCCAGGAGAAGGGCAGCTTTTAAGCCCTTCTCCATCCCGAGTCCATAAAGGACCTTGATTAAGTGTGAGTAAAAGGAGTATGACGCTAATGACATAATAAACAAAGTAACAACTTTTCTTCTGTTTGGAGATGGAGAGGTGGGCCTGACAAGCCCAAATCCCATCCCAACGCTGCTTTCTCCTTGCTGAAGTCTCCAGAAATGAAAAGATGGCTTTGTTGATGCATCGACCCCCTCCCCCACCTCTGCACTGGCTGGCGTGAGAAGGAAATGAGGGATGGTGTGTACACCCAGTGTAAACCCTCCCATTCCCGTGAGTTCCTAGGGCTAGGAGTTAATGTATTTCTGACTTTAAAATAGACTTCGTCACCATATTTCAAATGATCCACGTTGCAGTACCTATAAAATCCTCATCTTGTTAGCTCTTCATCTCTCCTCTCATTACCTTCCTGTAGTATATTTTCACTCCATTCATGATTTAGGGAACGTTTCTGATCAACGTCGTTTTCTGTCTCAGGAGTTTTGTCAGATGGATTGGGAATCACATTTATTCCACAGAAGTAATGGAAGGGGAGTGGATAAAGCCATAGATTTTTTCTCTTCCTCACTCCATGTCCCAGGTCTTATATAGTAATTAGATACTGCTGAATTAGTTTTGATCAAATCACCTAACATCTTCCATGTTAAGTTTGAGAACTCAGGAAGGCTTTTAATGTTTTAGTATGCAAAGAACAGTTTTTGTGATTTGGTTAGCTTTGCATTTTTTTTTTTAAGATTTTTTTTTTTTTTTAATTTCTTTGTTAGAGAGAGAGAGAGAGAGCACAGGTAGACAGAGTGGCAGGCAGAGGCAGAGGGAGAAGCAGGCTCCCTGTCCAGCAAGGAGCCCGATGTGGGACTCAATCCCAGGACGCTGGGATCATGACCTGAGCCGAAGGCAGCTGCTTAACCAACTGAGCCACCCAGGCGTCCCTAGCTTTGCATTTTTTATTTCACATTTTTTTATATTTCCTGTTTGGTGCATATTAATTAGAACTGTTCATTCTTATTACGAATAAAAATTAGGGAAGGGCCAAGAACAATGCCAAGTGTGCCGATGTACAGAAAGCAATACTTTACCCTTTTGTCTAAGACACCCAATTATTTTCTCTATAGTCATCCAGAGAGATGAAACTAGAAGAAATAAAGTTCATTCAGACAACTTTGTTATTGTGCTAATACTTTGATTAAAATTAACACAAAATAGGAACCTGGCTTTTACCTTACCAATGATGAGATTCAAGTCTTCTGCATGAGAACTATCATATTCAGGATCCAGGTCTAACATACCTTTGTGACAGGAAAATTAAAGACTTGGGAAACTGCCATAATTCTTTTCTTAGTCCTTTAAAGACCACTATAACTCAGAAAGCATCCACTTTATATTCAAGTGCAATGCTAATGGCTTATAGTTTCAGAGATTAAGAATGGTTAGGAAAAATATTACTCTCAGTTCTCCATTTGTGTGTCAGGGGAGACAGGAAAATAAATTTATTCTAAAATAAGCAAACTTACTTTCATCTTTTCTCCATATGCCTTAGTCTTGTAACATTTGTTTTAGACTAAAGAACGCTGTGTTGCCAAATTGCTTACATCTTAAAATGTTAAAATATTCTCTTTGGGCTCACAAAAGACTGCAAAGTGTAAAATGCTTATTTATGGCTATTATCCTATAGCATAAGAATTAGCATGAAACAACTTGGTTTGGGGGGTGGGGAGAGACAGGGCTGGTGCTTGAACCTCTTGTCTTCGAATCTGTGCTCACTGCCCAATGACATTATCCAACTCCATGGCTTTAAGTGGCATCTATATGATGACAACTCTCAAATTAATATCTCTAGCCTAGACCTTTTCCTTGAACGCCAGGCTCATATATTCAACTGCTTATTCAACATCACCATGTAGATAACTAACGGGCATGTGGGAATGTAACATTGACACTGATTTCACGCCTTCAACTTGTTTTTCCCACAGTCTTCCCATCTTGATCAACAGGGACTCTAGCTCCCCGACTATTCAGAAAAAAAAAAAAAAAATCCCAGCTTCCTTGATTCTTTCTCTTCTTTTGCTCTCCACATGTAATTTAGCAGTAGGTCCTGCTGGTTGTACTTAAAGGGTAAATTCAAAGCCCATCAATGTCTCACCACCTCTTGTTATCACTTTGGTCCAAGTGTCCATCACCCACTGCCTGTATCATGGGACAGGCATCTTACTGTGTGCTCTGCTTTCACCCTTGGTCTGTTCTCAACAACAGAGCCAATGTATGTCTCTTAAAATCTGGCTCATCAGGTTATTCCCCTGCTTGGAACTTCCCAGTGGCTTCCCATATTGTCCATAGAAAATAGGGAAATCCTTTATGCTCTCTACCAGGCCCTGTATGGTCTGGTCTGTTCCAGCTCCCTCCTTTTCCACCCCTTGTTCATGCTGGACACAACTTAGTGAAATATATTCTACCATATTTCTGGCCACAGAGTAAAGAGCTAGCAAAGGTTATTTTGAGTGAATTAATCAAAGAAAAACAAAGATAAGTCAAGAAAGCTTTTAGAATATTTGAGTTGTTCCTGGATCCTAATGTGTTCTCACTAGATATTTTTACATTTAGATATTTCTGATCTTATAATGTACAGATTGAATTGCATAATATCAATATTTTTAATCAATATTTTTAATCAACATTTTTTGGTGACTGCTATGTACCACGGATTATGGTACTGGCCCCAGGTATATGAAATAGCATCCCGTGTGCTACTT
Source organism: Taxidea taxus jeffersonii (assembly GCA_003697995.1). Classification (NCBI taxonomy): domain Eukaryota; kingdom Metazoa; phylum Chordata; class Mammalia; order Carnivora; family Mustelidae; genus Taxidea; species Taxidea taxus. The sequence continues at coordinate 155,466 of RCUC01137310.1, read as the reverse complement.
GACCCCGAAACTAGTGATCTTACATCTGCTGTCTATTTGTACTGTCTATTTGTACCGTGTAAGGCACACGCCTGCTATGAATATGATTATGGGCTTGGCAGCAGCTTATATTAAACAGAGGTAGATTTAAGTTGACATTACCAATGCTTGTTCTGTTTGTTCCTTGATTTGATTTGGTTACAAACATTTAAAACAGGGGGGTGGATGCATGGGAGGTTGTGTAAAAATAAGTATTACCATGTTCTCTTGAAAAATCAACAGACTTGGTAATCTTGGGCCTATTTTTTAGGATTCTGCTGTGGATGAGCAGGAGCTTCCCACCTTCAGAGATTACCAGCTCCAGATTCTCAAAAGGGTTCACAATGTTAAGGGAAGAAAAAAATATGATAAAATAACATTTTTCTCTTTTGAATATCTTTTGTGTTTTGTAAAACTTCTGCATATTGTGTTTCATGGTATCCTAAAGACAATCTTTTGGAGTAAATAGTGTTATCTGCAATATTATAGCTAAAAGAGTGGCGTCTGAAGGAGTTTAATGACTTGTCTTAATGACTCAGCTTATAAGGAACTATCCTCCTCCTCCTCATCATCATCATGATAATTTATATTTATTGAGTACTTACTATGAGCCAAACACTGTCTTAAGTGTCTTTTATATGTAGATGCATTTAATCTTCCAATAACTCTGAGAAGGCACTATTTATTCTTCTCATTTTCCAATAAAGAAATGAATGACTGGTAAGAGCAATAACTTGCCTAGGGTTTCAAAGCTGGCAGTGATGGGGCGAGAATTTAAATTCAGATTGTCAAGTCCAGAGCCAACTTTTTTTGTTGTTGTTGTTAAAGATTTTATGTATTCATTTGAAAAAAAGAAAGACAGAGATAGAAAAAGCAGGGGAAGAAGCGGAGGGAGAGGGAGAAGAAGACTTCCTGCTGAGCTAAGAGACCGAGGTGGGGCTTGATTCCAGGACTTGGAGATCATGACGTGAGCTGAAGGCAGACGCTTAACTATCTGAGCCACCCAGATGCCCCCCCAGAAAGGCACCCCCAGAGCCCAAATTAACCACAGGTCTAGAGTGCTATATTCAACACTGCCTACATCTACCTAACTCCAAAGACACTCTTCTTTCCATCATTACAGACTGTGGAGAGCACAGAGTGATATAGTGAACCAAAAGCAGAATCTTATGAACACTAGTGGGGAAAGGAGGTTCCTGGAGACAGTGGAAAGAACTCTAGCATCTTTCCTCTTGGGAACTATAAATCTATGTGGGGCCATTCTGCTCATGCTTCCACCATGTCTTCACCATACAGTCTGCCTTAGGGGTATTCTGGTGTAAATAAAGTAAAACATCTCTTCATGGGAACTCATTCAATTAGCATGTGTGTGTGTGTGTGTGTGTGTGTGTGTGTGTGTGGTGTGGTTTGTGTTTTCCCTCTGAATCCCTAGTGCCTACACCTGTGCCTGGTACCCTGTAGATATTTTCTTATAGAATGTTTTCTGTCTGGCTTGAAAATTTACTTTTTTATAATCTCTCAAAATTTCTTGATTTGGCCAAATCATATGTTATTAAAAGTAAACACAAAAGAACTTTAGTGTATCCTAAATGCTCAAGGCAAAGATCAAAATAGTACTATTTCACTGCAGAGTCTTGATGTTCAAGAATAAATAGTATACTCCCAGTTAAGACCTTCTCACTTAAAATGAATATGTCTGATAATAGATATCTCTCAGACCACAGTTCAGCTGCCATAAGCCCTCATTTCTAGTAGCTTGCCTTGCTCTTAGGGAGCTCTTAGGGAGTTATCAGGGACTAACTGGATGTCCATGTTTCATTTTTAACAAGCCAAGTCAGCAACATGGTATACCAACCATTTGATAGGAAATAACTGCTCATGCCTTCTACTTCCCACATCCATCCAGCAGATTATCTCTCCCAAGGCAATCAGAAGGGTAGAGTTCATTTTTAATTGGTGTAATTTCTCTTAAAACTCAATTGGAGGGACAACTGTCTATTTTTGGCTCAATTCCTTTATGTTGTTTAGGAGTTCAGATTTTTAACATATTATGATTAAAACATTCTTCAAATTAGGTCACCCTAGTTGGCACTAAATTTTTCTTTGGTTTATTGCATGCTTTTAATCAAATCAAGGCCGAATGGTGAGCTGAAACCTAGTCCTTATGATCTTCACTCTTCCTTTGTTGCTTCACCTCTGCTGACCTCAAATGGGAAGGGAATGATCTTACAAATATTCCGTGAAAAATCCTTCAAAGCAGATTATTTTCTTTAATTCAATCTTATCCTTCAAATTGAGGACAATGTAATTGAAACTTTAAGAAGTCTTCCCTACAACAATCAATAGAAATGTATTAAGTAATGCATGTGTATAAAGATTCCCTAGTTTTTCCAGGAATCTCTTGAATCTGCATTTCCCCTTATCTTGAATTTCTGTTTCTGAGGTTAAGCTGTATGATTATAGTGTAATTTCCACTTGAACGTGTGCTAGTTTCCTGGGGAAATATTAACAAAGTTGTATAAACTGATGGCTTAAAATAAGAAAACTCTGTTCTCTTACAGACTTTTAGCCTGAAAAGTCTGAAATCAACTTGTCTGGAGAGTAGGTTTTCTCTGAAGAGTCTAGTGAAGAATCCTGCCTTGCCTCTGCCCAGGAGGCAGGGTGGCCCCGCCCCCCAAATCCCTGGTATTTTTTTTTAAAGATTTTATTTATTTATTTGTTAGAGAGAGAGAGCACAGGCAGACAGAGAGGCAGGCAGAGGCAGAGGGAGAAGCAGGCTCCCTGCTGAGCAAGGAGCCCGATGTGGGACTCGATCCCAGGACGCTGGGATCATGACCTGAGCCGAAGGCAGCCGCTTAACCAACTGAGCCACCCAGGCGTCCCAGGTATTTCTTGACTTTATAGACTCCAATCTCATCCTTTGGCTTTTCATGGCCTTTTCCCTATGTGTTTCTATCTCATGTCTCTTTCATCTTTTTATAAAGACACCAGCCATTGGATTTTGGGGCCCACCCTAACGTATGACTTCATTTTAACTAATTATATCAGCAAGTACTGTATTTCCAAATAAGGTTACATTTTGAAGTTCTGGGTAGACATAGATTTGGGGGGAATATTATTCAACCCTTACAGATGGGTATCAGGAAAGGACACACTAAATTTAAGCCAGAAATGGAGAGTAGTTAGATATATCAGTAGTGTGAAGTTTTATGTTTATTTGGCTTAGAGTTTTCTGTGTTTCCTGTTTGCTGTAGTTATGATGTCATAGGCTAAAATTTTCTCTAGTATCCTCATTTTTGTCTCCCTCTTTGTTTTTAGATTTTCCTAGAGATTCCTTAAATAGGATCTGTGACTTGCAGCTCTTTTAGTTATAATTTCCTGTTATTTCCAGGACCCCTGTTGATGTAGTGTAAGATTTTAGGGAAGCAGAAACATTTCTATAGTACTATGATTAGTTTTCAGTCTTTCAGTGAGCCTGACTTGGATAATTCCCTTCTTCTATGTTGAAGGCTAGAGGGGGCAAAGTTGGGTCTTTCCCTTCACCCTTCTGGAATGCTACAGGGGGCTATATTCCAATATCTTTTTTCTTTCTAGTTTGTTAGGCTTTGGTAAAATCCCAGTTTGGCTAAATGCTGATAAAACCATTTCTCTTGAAAGCAGGCCTTGCTGAGGAGACCAGAGAGCTCTAGGTATGTTTCAAAATGGTTGTTTCCTCTCCTTATGCTAGAAGCATAAGGGTTTTCTCCACAGTGAGAGTTTGGTAGGGTTCCTAGATGTGAAATCCACAAGTGTTCCCCACCCTGGTACTGGGTCCCCTTGGAGTTTTTAATTCTCATAGCAGACTATTGTGAGTTTCTAAGAACTCTTTGATTATGGTTTAAACCATTCCTAACAGAAATGCCTAGGTGGCTCAGTCAGTTAAGCCATTGCCTTCGGCTCAGGTCATGATCCCAGGGTCCTGGGATCGAGTCCTGCACTGGACTTCTTACTCAGCAGGGAGCCTGTTTTCTCTCTCTCTCTGCCTCTGCCTGCCACTCTGCCTGCTTGTGCTCTCTCTCTCTCTGACAAATAAATAAATAAAATCTTAAAAAATAAACTATTCCTAAGAATATTGGTTACAGGTGTTGGCTTCTTCTTTTTATAAGCTGTGATTTTTCTGTATTTTCTAGTCTGTCTCTCCTGTTTTCAGTGTAACAGTTTGCCCTATAACCTCACTTCTCTGATGGATTAAAGAAGACTTGTTGGTTTGCAGTTTGTTCAGTTTTTTTCCTTGTTATAAGGACAAGGTTAATGACTCCTAAGCTCTTCATATTGGACCAGAAACCCCAAAGGTCTGAAATAAAGATTATGATAATAATAGCAACCTACTTCTACTGTGTGCCAGACTTTCTAATCCTTAACGACAAACCATTGGCATTTTATTATCTATTATTACAATTGTAGTACTTGAAGCTCTAGGAACTTGTTCAAGTGATAAAACTAGAATTTGAAACCAAATCACCATATCCAAATGACAATGACCATGTTATACCAGGAACAAAAAAGCCTTGTCTCTTGTGTCTACTTAAGAAATCAGGATAAGACTCATTACCTCACAAGGATAAGAGCTCCATATTTAGTAACGTAGATCTAAAGTGCAAGTATTCAGTCACTAGATTAAATGTACATCAAACATTTTGGTTAATGTCTCCACATGATGGTCTTCCCTGAGCCATCAAACTAAATATCTTGACCTCTTGATAGCACCATGCTTCCCAAGGCACAACCCAGCTAGAGAAAAAATATGGAGGATTTTTTCATAGCTAAGAACTGGAGACCTTGACCTTGACCTAGAATGACATCAGCAGCACAAATTCAATCAGTGTATTTGAATGAGCAGTGGTTCTGTATGGAAGAGTCCTGCATGCTAATTCTGAAAACTGGATTCTTGCCCTACGCTTCCACTTACCATCTGGGCACAGAACACAGGTCATACAACTCATCTGGGTCTTGGATTGCACACTGGGAAAATAGCAGGGAATGTCTCAAGTTCTTTTTTAGTCTAAGATTCCAAGTATTGATCTGAAACAAACAAAAATGTATACCCTGATAAAGGTAGGAAGGACAGAGTGTGGCTTGAGGTGATCTATATAGAATAGTGTGTATTTTGGACCCTTATACTCATTAGGAATACCAAATAAAGCCAAGGCATTAATTATTAAGGTTTACCAGCGCTTTTTTCCTAAGATTTTATTTATTTATTTGAGAGAGAGAGAGCGAGCGAGTGAGTGAGCATAAGCAGGGGAAGCAGCAGAGAGAAAGGGAGAAGCAGGCTCTCTTCTGAGCAAGGAGCCCAATGCAGGGCTCAATTCCAGGACCCTGGAGTCACAACCTGAGCTGAAGGCAGGCGTTTAACCCACCGAGCCACCCAGCCACCCCAGGGTTTACTCTTTATTATGTTTCAACCCAGCTCATCAGTATAGTTGTCTGGTTCTTTCTTCATCCAATAATGTATCCTAAAGCATTTTACCCCGTTAGCAATAGCTGATATTTACTATTTGCTTCTTAAGGCAAAAACTCAAAACCCACCCTATTTCCTAAAAAAAGGATCAGTGTACCCTAAGGCACTTATTTGGAACCCTAGAGAAGACTGATATTAATACAGAGCACATGTTTTTGACAATCCTTCTCCTCAAATGCCTTGGTATGTAGAAATCCAAAAATTCTGGGAAAGGCAGTTCCAACTGCATGGTACTCTGGGAACTTCTTGAGACAGGATGGCTTCAGACCACCATTCCTTTCCTTTTTGAGCCATATGATTAATAGAATCTATCTCAAGATTGACATAGATTTAAGTGAATTCAGTAAGCAATAAAAGACACTGATCTTCATGGCACTTTCTCATAAGAGAACTTAATAGCAAATGATTGAGTTGCTTGAATTGTTGACCCAAGCTCTACATCCGGACCTGATAATCATGAGGAATTGCTGATTCTCTTAACCCAGCCATTTGGTATTATGGATATATTTTGTCATTACTGTCAGTGAATATAAATTTTAATTTTTTTTTTTAAGATTTTATTTATTTATTAGTTAGAGAGAGCGAGCGAGCACAGGCAGACAGAGAGGCAGGCAGAGGCAGAGGGAGAAGCAGGCTCCCTGCCAAGCAAGGAGCCCGATGTGGGACTCGATCCCAGGACGCTGGGATCATGACCTGAGCCGAAGGCAGCCGCTTAACCAACTGAGCCACCCAGGCGTCCCAGTGAATATAAATTTTAAATAAAATATCATGGTAAAAGAAGCAGAAACTTGGAAAAAAGTCTGCATGATTTAACTAAGGGATAGAATCTTCTCCTTGTTGCCATCTCACTCCCTGGGAGATGTAGTGACTCCAGCAGAGGCGTGAGCATAGTAGTAATGTACCCAAAACCAGCCTGTTTCATTAATGAGGCTCATGGTGATGACAGAGAACTTTCCACTTCTGCCTCTAGTTAGTCCCTGTTGGTTCTCACTTGGTTCATCAATAGTGAATTCTTCTTTGGCCAAAGTTTTTTGGTTATGACACACAGGTTCTTCCATAGTGGTGTTAGGGCAAACTGAGAGTCTTGTTCTGAAGAAATCAACTGCTGATGGTATTTTTTAGAGGTGCTGAATTTCTAGGTAGTGCTCCTGATTTCTGCTCAAACAGGAATCATGATCAAGAATGAATTGTATAAATATGCATTTTGGGGAATGAAACTGACTTGGGGGGGGAGGGATATTCTTGTCACATCCTGATAGGAGTATTGAGTTATGTTAGTTGGTAATGAAAAGACATATGATTTTATTCATACTCCAGACCAATAAAGTGGGACATGCTAATTATGCTGCAGACCATTATGTCTTTAAACCTCATTACCATGCAGTATAACAACCTGACATTAATTTTGTGACTAATTATATTAAATGTAGAGAACAAAAGGATAGATTCTGGAGCCAAAACCTGGGTTCAAATGTTGGCTCTACCACCTATTACCTTTATGACCTTGGCCATATATTAAATCTCCTATCTTTCTTCTCTCAGCCCCCAAAAATGTGAACTCTATTTCATAGAGTTATTGCAAGACTTAATCAAGATAATGAAAAGTATGTAGAATTATCCCTGATAAGGGGCTAAGTCCGTAATAACTCTTAGCATTAGTATGTAGGTGCATCTTTCATAAGCAAAAATACATTTTTAAGGCATAGTTACATCTTAGAATTGCCATTGTACATAAATGTGCCTCTAAATCTGTCATCAACAGAGAAGCACAGGCCAGTTGAGAATGCATTCCTGCTTAATGAGAGAGTCCTACACCACTGGATAAATCCGTTCTTTTACTAGGAAATCAACTGGTGGTTGTGGCCTAGGTCAGCCAGGATCTGAAGTCCACACCATCTTGGGTTCTCAGGAGACAGAAGTGGGCGGTTCTTCCCTGTTGCCCTGTGCCCGGCATCTGTTAATTGAGGGAGAGGCAGATATATGAGATACATGGCTCAGTGTTGAGTGTCGATGAGAGATTCCCCCAGAGAAGTTTAAAAAACCTATTTTGTTTGGAGTCAGGCCTTCTAAACCTGACTTCGTTTTTCCAGCTGCATCCAAATGGGTGTGTGTGTGTGTGTGTGTTTATCTTCAGACCTTTCCCCCTTTGCTCAGAGTAACAGCCAGAGCTCACATTTTTCACCTTGTCTTGCAAAGAGGTGTTTGGAGGAGGATTGTTTTTCTTTTGCTCTTTACTGGGTCCATTTTTTTTTTTTTTAAATGATGAGTCCTTTCCCCAGGACCTCTTCTAAGGTAGCAAACTGAGTTAAATTTTAGGAGCTGTGGTGGTATGTTGTAAAGGAGGGACAAAGTGCCTGGGTTGAATTTTAGTAAGGCCTTTCCCAGTGAAAAATAGCATCAAAACAATCAACTTCACCAAGAACCTTGACACTTGCATTTTTTCTAGTATGGAGTTAGGAAAACCATCAGAACTGTAGAGAAAATACACAGTCATTTGAATGTAAGAGTCAACAGTTATTTTCCTGCCGTTGAGTTTCTGAGCTCTTTCTTCGGCAATGAGGAAATATAAAACATATGAAAAGAGAGTAAATATTGTGATAAGATAAATGGTAATTCCTTAATGAAAAGCACTTCATAATCACCCCTTTTTCTTTAAAAAGCAAAACAAGAAAGATATTATTTTAGGACTCTTTTTTTTAAATCTCTTTGTTAAAAGGCCAATTTTGTGTAAATGCCTGTTAATATGAGCTTTTATCATGCAAAATCCCAAGGTTTCTTTGGTCCATTATCTACAAGTTAGAAATAAGAATCACATGTCATTGAAACCAAACATCTGTTTTTAGGGAACTGTACTATAAAACTGCAGGATTTCTATTGCCTTGTATTTTAAACAATCTTAAAATCTCTTATATACCAGTTATTTATTCATTCTCCAAATATTCCTTGACTGCCTATTAAGTACTCCTAGTCAATGTCCCAGTTGGAGTTGGAGAAACGCATGTTTTTGACCCTCAAAGAGACCCTCCTAAAAAGACTATAGGGAAAGAACCATTTCTGACACTTTTTACTTAAATATTTAGTCATCTCTGTCATATCATGAAGCTATTGAAGGTAGGGTTAATATATAAATTTTTATATTCTCCCTGGCACCCAATACAGTGCTGGCAAAGAACAGATTAGACTCATGTTGATTACCACAGGGTTAAAGATATTACTCTGACAATTCTTTCAAAGAAATGTGCAACAGAGCAGGAATAATGCAGAGAATGAATAATGCAGAGATCAAAAGCCAGTTTGTTATATGTCTCCCAATTTTTCTGAAACTCTATTCAGGAATTTGGTGGAGGCAATTTTCCTCTACTCTAGAATAAGGGGGGTACTCATGACTTTGTCTCATTTTTCTTAGGTCCTGTCAACACTTTAAATCATAGAGTCTCAAAGCAGTAGTTAGATTGTCCAGCCAAGGATAAAAATTAAAGCTTGAACTTGACATAGGGTTAAATATTTCCTTTACCACCTCAAAGCCAATTCAGTTAGAATCCGAGACCACAGGTGGAGTCTTCACCTTCTCTTTCCTGCTCACCTTCTGCCTTCCTTGCTTGTTGCCCTTTGTCCCTGCCATGATCTCACCTAAGTCTGTGTCTGTGTTGAAGGGGTAGGGAGACAGGGAAGGGTGCCCAGCTTACCTGGCCATGTTCCATCCTCTCTGGGCCTTAGAGATTAGTAATGCTATCTGCCCCCTTCTCTCATAACACCTGGATAGGATGTTTGGTAGTTCCTTGCAAGGCCCTTCTTTACTATAGCTCTCCTTTCTTTGTCTTGAACTTCTGGCATGTGGTACACATCCAGCTGTTTCCTCTTCTTCACCTTCTTGAGGGGTCTGTGGATAAGATATAAAGAAGATTCCATACTCGTGCTTTCAAGTGGGGCTTCCATTTGACGTCAAGTGAGCAAGAACTATTTTGACATTTCTGCCTTGTATGACATTATGCCTTGTGTATGGGAGGACAGATTTTTCTTTACTTTCTTAGTTTCTATGACCAAGGTCTCTGAATTGAATTGACAAAGATTAGAAGGAAAAAAAAATACAAATTTTAATTGATGTTAACATTTGTATGTGGCATAGGGGACTTTATAGAAAGAGGCAAAATCCCAAGGTAGTGGTTATGTATTATTTTAACAAAGAGTGCATCATTATGGAGATATGATAAAATGAAAGAAAATGGGATTGGGCTAAGGGTGGCAAATTATGGAAAGCATGTGGGGGAAAATAATGGAAGATGTAGGTTATTTTGGTAAGGTTTGTTTGTAAGGACTTATCTCCGCAACCACTTCCCATCTCCAGTAATAAGAATGTTCTTCTCTTTCTGATACATGGAAAGTACGTCTCATGGTAAATTAATACTCTGCTTTTAGGTAGAAAGGAGGAAGGCAGAGAACCTTCCTATATCTGTTGCTTCTCAATTGACTTCAGCTAAAAATAATGAATATTCAAATTGGCATACTTTGGAGTGTTATGTTCTGTTGCCCCTTAACAAACTCCCAGGGGGCAGGAGCCCCAGGATCACAACCCTCTCCCAAGCTTCCAGTTGGCCTCCCAATTCATGAATCTGGGCACCACTGAGTTTCCAAACAAGAGTCAGAACCAGGTCCACAGAGTGGCGTAGTTTTCTCATAAGATCTGTACTATGATTTCTGTGTCTCTTCAATATGTTTTGGAGCTTTCTGAGTATTCCTTTTGAAATCCACCCCACCTCGTACTCCCCACTGCCCCTGGGTGTGCATGTACAAACACACATGAGATATGTACATATGCAACCCCTGGGCTTGAGATTCAAAAGTAGCAAATCTCCCCTTTGTTACAAAAGAAATAGTCATAACTTGTCAATAGTTTCTCCAAAGAAATCTCTCCTAACTGTCAGATCTTTTCTCTATCCTTTATCACTCTGAGGGGTTCAGGCATGGTGTGTCTGTGCCTCACAGAGAGCTGAGACAGAAGGTCTAGGTCTAAGGTCCCAGCTGTGGTGCTGACACAGAGTTTGCCAGCTCTGCAGTTTGCTTCCTCTAAGAGTTACTGTGTGTGCAGTGAACAGTTTGGCCTTGTGTATCTGTAAGGGAGAATTATCCAAATGACATTTATTGCTTGAATGTGCTCTAGTGTGACAGTGGAGAGTAATATCAATTAGGTTTTCAGGTCCCCTGAAGCTGTATTATAACAATTGTTTTGGGCTTGATGATAATGGCCTATGGAGAAACAACATAAGCAGTCCTCCCCATTCAGAGGCTGAGAATCTTTCATCTGGAACACGGGTAGGCAAATTATAGTCTGTGAGCCAAATCTGACCCATCACTAGTATTTTTTTAATAAAGTTTTATTGAAACACACGCATGCTCATTTGTGTATGTATTGTCTATGGACTCTTTTGTACTACAATGGCAGGATTGAGTCATTGCAGCAAAGACTATATGGCTTAAAATATATACCATCTAGCCCCATGGTGAGGTCTGATTTGGAAGGACTCCCAAGTTGATTACTATGTTAAATACACAGGAAGTACGTCCATGAGAATGGTCCTTCCTCCAGATGCTAAAATAAGAAAAACAACCTGTTCCATTTTAATTATAATGTTTTGCTGAGAAACAAGGAATCTTACTACCGCTTCCATCTGGGAACCTGTTTCACTTGCTTTTTCTTGAGTTGGATTTTTTTCTAGATTGCTTTGAGTTATAAGTCTTTTTTTTTTTTAATTTTTCTTCTTGAAACTGTGGATATCCCTTTCATTTACTGGTTCATTTAACAAATATTATTTGAAAACCTGTCCAAAGGCAGTTACTGGGCAACATGTTAGGGATATAACATGAAGCAGATCAAGAGACCTCCTTACTCAAGACTCGGGATCTCATGGAGAGGTAGATCATGAACTAGGTGGTTACAGAACATTAAGGAGCTATTGAAAGAGGCTCCTAATGCAGTTTTATGGGGTTGCACATGGAGTGTCTGGGAAGGCCTACCAGAAGAAACAGGGACAATGATGAGACCTGATGGCTGAGCAGAAGTTAGGCAGCCAGGGCAGAATTAGGAAAAGAAAAGTTATTTTCAGGTAGAGAAAACAAAATTTCAAAGCTTGGAGGAAAGTATGCCGGAGTGAACTAGAACCAACAGTGCTTCCCAAAATTTTTCACTTACTGGAACCCATAGAAACTGATAACATTTGTATGCCATTGGATTAGTTAGGTTTCTTCAGAGAAACAGAATGTATATGTTGAGATGATTATGAGAAATTGGTTCATTCAAATATGTAAGTTGGCAACTCCAAAATTTGCAGGGTGGGCCAGCAGGCTGGAAGCCCAGGAGAGCTGATATGTTGCAATGCCAGTCTGAAGTCTGGCAGGAAGGAGTCTCAGGAGAACCAATGTTCTTGCTGAAGTCTGAAGACTGTCTTCCATTGAATTGGGAAGAGCTGATATGGTGATAATGTCTAAAGGCAGTTTGCTGGAGAATTCTCTCTTGTTAGAAGAAGCCAGTGTTTTTGGTCTTACTGAGCCTCAAACTGATGAGACGGGGCCCACCCACCTTGTGGAAAGTAATCTACTTTACTTAAAGTCCACTAATTTAAATGATAACCTCATTAAAAAGTGACTCACAGAAACACCCAGAATAATAGTTTACCAAATAGCTGAGCACCCTATAGCTCATCCAAGTTTACACATCAACCAGCATAACTACCTTGGAGCAAATAAAAGAGAATTCTAATGGCTCAAGCCACCAGCCTGGGTATTTCTTCCCTCAGGTTATGAGAGCATCATATTCCAACACATTTGTAATTCTGTCATATCACAAAGTCATGTTGAATGATTTGCATTATATGAGGAGAAAAATGAGGACTCATTGAAAGGTTTTACTCTTTGAACTCTACTGTCCATTTGATTTTCCACAGAGAAGAGATAAGAATTGCACATGGGAATATAAGTGGTTCCCCTAACTTCCACTCACATTCTAGCACCAGAACTCAGTCTCAAGGCCACATGTAATTGCAGAAATGGTAACAGCTGTGGCCTATATGTGTGCCCAAGAAGAAGAGATGCACTTGGATATTATAGAGTCGTAGAAATCTCTGCCAAGAAAGAACAGTCAGAGAGGAAAGAGGAGAGTCAGGCTTATCATGGGAACCAAGAAGAGGTGAGCATTTCAAGTTTCTTAAATTTTCATTCTATTATGTTCAGATAGCACAAGTTCTTCAGTAAGCCTTCTGCATTTAATATTTCAGTTACTATTGATGACTCCAATAGAAAGAATTTGATTATAGTGGCTAAGAGAGTGGACCAGGGGATTAAGGAATGAATGGGAAAAGAAATGGAGAAAGCAGGAATAGATATTAAAAAATCATAATGAATGTAGGGAAATCAATGGGGGAATGTATAGTTTTGATGAATCAGCAGAAATAAGTGTGTTTTTGTTTGTTTGCTTATTTGTTTAAGGGTGGGATAAGCATATTTATAAGAGGGAGAGAAAAGATAGAGTGGAGATGGAAAGGTCAAATTGTAGAAGAAAAGGATATGATTTGTAGAGCTTTTAAGTTGATGCTGTTTAGCCTCTAGTTAGAGGAATCTGCTTTTCAAGGAAAAAGTCTATTTTTCTTTTTTCTCAGAGATAGTCTGAAGCTTATATAAGTGAATATTTAAGATGAAGAGGGAATGGCCGAATGTTTCTCTCTAGCATTTGAATTGTGTTGGAGGGGGAACAAAAGGGAAAGTGAGGAGATTCAAATTTCATGAACTGTATGCTCTTAGAAACAATGGGGTTCTGTGAAAGTTCTGTGAGAATTGAGGAGATCTGTGAATATCTGGAAGAGTATCACTGGGGAAGAATGAGAAAGAAAGGTCAAGAAAGCCCTGAGATGCCGTGGAAGTTAGACATCCCTCTTTTGGAATAATGACCTGAGGAGTTATGTGATTCCTTCCAGAGTCTCAGATGAGAAGGGATCAAGGTAAGGGGTGCAGGGATGGAGTCTAGGCAGCAGAAGGGCTTCAGATGAATGGGTGATGGTTTCTGAAGATGTTTGTCCCTGAGCAAAGTGGTGGAAAGAATGAATGAAGATATTGAAGCCAAAGAAAAGGGGTGACTTCCCTCCTGCTCCCTTACAGAATAGAGTTGCTCCAAGTATAGATGGAGACTAGCTGCTCCAGAATGACTTGAATGCTTATTGAAAATGTAGGTGTCCATCTGAGAGAACAAGGCAAGCCTTTCTTACCTTGCCAAGAAGCTCTAAGGATATTCTCAGACACTGACACAGAGAAATGCCTGTTGGAAACCATGGTCAGGGTCTGGGCAGGTGTTTGGATAAAGGGAAAGGGTAAGATAGATGGTCCCAGGCCCTTTCTGCCCAGGCAGAATTTTGACTGCTCTTCCCCTCCTGTCTATCCATAGATCTTGTTGTCAGGAATAGCTTCACGTGCACTGACCACATGCAAAGACTCACATCTGCCGGGGATGGGTTTCTAACAGAGACAGAACAGTGAATTATAGAGTTAGATCTAAACAAGATCCAAAGGAGAAAGTTTTCTTTGTTTTTTAAAGTTATCCCAGAAAAAGTCCCGATTTTGATGGGCAAACAGATGCCGAAAAACAAAAACAAAATGGAATGAATGATTCAAATTCCTATGAATCAGAATTCTGAGGGCAGGCAGGGTTAGGCACCCAAACTGTATCAGGCATCCAAACACAGGACAGCTCTGTATTTACCTCTTCCTATGAGAACCTTGAGGGCTAAATAAAAATCTTACTCTAAGATTGTACATGCACTTATTTCAGGGGCTTTCCTCTATTTGGGGAGAAAAAAATATACCTACTTTGGGAGTTCATCCCTGTCTCTTTTCAAAAGAAGAGTGAAGTACAAGGCACACATAATCAAAGTGAATATAACTACACTTCTTCTCTGGAACTGGGAAAATTCTTATTGCTGAGAATTGATCATCAGTCCACCTATCCCCTCATGCATTTATTCTCACAGCCAGTCAGTCTCTTGAGTGCTTTCTAGATGTCTAATTGCATGCATAAAGCACAGTCCCTGGCCTGGAGGAAGTCATAGTTCAGTCTGGGAAGGAGATAGGGAAACACCTAATGAGCCTGTGGTCCAGACCAACAGTCATTGTGGGGAATGTGGGGGTGGGGCAGGGCAGTGCTCTGGTGATACCATGGAAGGGGAAGGCTTTAACTTGGACTTGAAATACAGGTAGACATTCACTAGATTTCCGGGTTGTTCAGGAAATAAAATAAATATTCAACCAAGGACATTGTTGAGACAATATATTTCTGCCATTTGTACAAGGAAGATTTTTGAGGAAATTTGATATTTTATTATTATACCTTCCCTTTATCAGAACTTACTAGATCAGAGCAAGATTGAAATAAAGCAAGACAAACAAAAAGTTGGTTCTCCTTTACCGAATAACCTGCAAGAAAAATAAGATTGAGTGTTCATATGAGCCTTCCAGCCACACAACCAAAATAATCTGAAATCTCACTAATGAATTTACAAAGCACCTATCATTTTGAAAGAGGGCTCCAGAAGTGAGAACAGGCTGAACAAATGAAGTACAAATGAAAAGGACTCCACGACAAGATATGAAGGAACAGAGACAGTACAGAGGGATGGACTGAAGAATTTTGTGGATGTAGGTCTCCATCACTGACAGGGCAGGAAGTCAATTTGAGGATTTAAGGTAAAACTAGGACATTAAAAGAAAAATGCCTGCAGCTATGGAAACAGTAGAATAACCAGAAAAGCACTCTAATGTGCTCAGTGAGTGAAATAGGAGAGGTGATATCAGAGTCCTTGTGCTTCCCCCCAAAGAGGTGATCAGAACAGAAAATCTGGCTGGCCAGGATGCTGGGGCCTGGATATTCTGAATTGACTACACATGTAGGCTCACCTTTGACCTCTGTTCTGCGAATCTGGTGTCCCAAGGAGGGAGGCCTTCTTAATGATTGCTCTCAAATTCACGGGAACCGAACAGAAAGACATTTTTCTTGGCATTCTCTGATATTTTCGCACTTTCTGGCAGATTTTTCCACCAGAAGAACAGAAAGTGAAAAGACCAGCGGAAGTCTCACACACATTTGAATCCACAGATGCCTACTTCTACATGACCTCAGAGAAAACAGAATTCAGCCCAGGAGCTGCAGGTAGGGGATACATTTCAGTTCACTTCTTTTCCCTGGGAAAGGGGAAGTTTTATATCTAGTCTCAAACGTGTGTGTGTGTGTTAATTGTGTGTTCTCTAAAACAGTTTATTAAATATTTTCTGACTGGAAAATAAATATTTGCTGATCATATATATTGCATGAGGGCATTTCAAAGCAGAAATGGACATAGCTGCCACATGAACATATACACAAATAAAGTGTGACAGGTTTTGGTTCTTTTTTTTTCCTTTCCAGTTTTAAAAACCATGTTAGGCATCCAAACACAGGGCAGCTCTGTCTTTACCTCTTCCCATGAGAACCTTGAGGGCTAAATAAAAATCTTGCTCCAAGAATTAAGGTATCCTGGGCCAAATATCCTTGTGAGAGATTGGCTTGCCGTAATGAACGTTGAACCCCATAGGCATTAGGATGACAATTTGCAGAAAGGCAAGGGTTAAATCTTGGGCAGAACTGAGGTGTTCCGGCCTGAGCAGAAGCAGTAGAACCCATGCCCGGGAGCATTCATGCTGATGCTCGGTGATGGATGTTACCAATTACCTTGGAAAATTCCTGGCCTCTTTGGTTGGGATCAGTGGTGCTTTTTATTTCCCAGTGTATTTTAGACCACTTCCTATACAAAGACCACAAATGGGATAATTATGGAAATAGATACTCCTTTAGAGCTGGAAGGGTTTCTAGAAGTAATATGAGCTTTGGTCTTCTCTTTGCTGATGGGTAACTGAATTCCTGACAGGAGCACTGCTCCACCCAATGTCACAGAGCAGACTTATCACCAAGCCAGGCACAAAGCAAAGGTGTGCTGATACCCAGTCTGGGTCTGTTTCTATCTGGTATCTCTTCTTTGACCAGCAATGGCTCCCAGTCATCCAAGGAGGCAAAATCCAGATTCTAGTACATGGCTCTTTGAGATCTGCTGAATGCTGTCTCTACTTCAGCTTTATTTTCCCTTGTTCTACCCTCCCCCTACTGCTACCTTCTTTTACCAAGTACTTTTAACTCCAGCCACTTCCAGCTTCCCACAGTTCCCTTAATATGCCATGAAATTTTGTGCTTTGATTGACTTGCTGCTCCTAACTCTACACAGGCTGGTTCTTCTCTGTTCAGCTTGCTACATTCAGACGACATCTGACCTTCTTCTTCATGAAGCCTTACCTACTTCCTGCTTCATGGTAGGGTACCGCCTCGCAGCATTCTCACACCTCAAAGAATTTTCAAGAGCAGCAGCTGGAATGGTTTTAAAAAATTGCTAGACTCCCTCTTGAAAGATGAGGATCTTGACTTACTCATTTTTGTATTCTCTCCCCAGTCCTTCCCTTCCTCAGCATTCAGCACAGGACCGGATACACAGTAAATTCTCCGTCAATGCTAAATGGATGAATGGATGAGTAAACCAGCTGGATTCTAAATTGCAAAAAAAGGACCCTCATTGACAAAGACACTCCTCTAACCTATAACCCATCACAGTCACAGAGGTAGTTCTTGGGACCTGAGGAAATGAATATACAAAGTTCAGGCTAAGGTGATCAAATCTTTGCAGTTAGTAGCAGACTTTAGAACCAGATTTCCTTAATTCAAAGTCTGGTTCTGCTACTTACTAGCTAGCGTGTGACAGTTACTTGTCTTTTTTGTCAATGGAAAATAATAATGGTGTCTAACACTTGGGAATTTTATAAAGATTAAAGGAGTAGAAATATATCTGTATATATATTCACTTAGAACAGACATTTATCAGGTGTTGTGTAATAAAATGAGAAAATTAACTTTCCTTCTTTTCATCTTCTACCTTTTATTTCTTAATAAAATAACAATTACTACCAATTTAAGAAGGAGCCGTGTTAGTGGGAGGAGGAAGAAGCCAAGGAAATGCAAGACAGAAAAATCAGGAAAAAATACAGCAAAGCCACGTATTGATGATTAAAAAGTATGTTAGTGATTAAGAGTACAGAACCTAAAAGATACACTATTTATTATCTAAAATGTTGTGGTTACTGGACTAAACCTTCTACATACATTATCCAATACTTGGCAGAACTCTGAAAAATAGACATTACTATCCTCATTTCACAAATCACATCAAAATTTCATTGAAGAAGTTTCTCCAAAACTGCATAGCTGGTAAGAGCTGAGATTTATTATGTGGTCAAAAGTTAAGATATGGTCTATGGAGCCTGACCCCTGAGGCTCAAAGCTCTATAACCAGGAGCAATTTGCTTGACTTTTTGATCTCTATTTCTTCATCCGTAAGATGAGTATAAAAATACCCTATGTATCATGAGTTGTTAGGGGATTACATTAATTAACACATAGAATATTGTCCTGCATATATGATTACTCCTGTTCCATCAGAACAAGGCACCACTTATGAAAAAGTTACTCAGAGTTTCTGAGGTGTTGCCTTTTTGTATTTATCCTATCTACAGTGGTAAACAATTATCTAAAACTTTTAAATAATAAAAAGAAAAACAAAGAAGAAAGGAAACTGGTTCTCCCTCCTTGGATTTACAGCAATACTCAAACACATCCTCCTCAAAAGTTTGCTTTAGTGGAGTTAGCTAAATTTCTGATATCATTGATGATTCTCAGCTCTAACATTAAATGAAAATGCATGTTTCAGGATTCACAATTCCTTGATGCTCAAGGAAAAGTTTTTCTGGTGTAAATGGGGTTCTATTTCTCTCTTTTTTTATTTTTATTTTTATTTTTTTTAAAGATTTTATTTATTTATTTGACAGAGAGAGTGCGAGCACAGGCAGACAGAGTGGCAGGCAGAGGCAGAGGGAGAAGCAGGCTCCCTGCCGAGCAAGGAGCCCGATGTGGGACTCGATCCCAGGACGCTGGGATCATGACCTGAGCCGAAGGCAGCTGCTTAACCAACTGAGCCACCCAGGCGTCCCTTCTCTCTTTTTTTAAAAAAATGTTTTGTTTGTTTAAAGATTTTATTTATTAGAGAGAGAGAGAATGAGCGAGAGAGAGCATGAGGAGAGAGGTCAGCAGGAGAAGCAGACTCCCTGCTGAGCAGGGAGCCTGATGTGGGACTCCATCCCAGGACTCCAGGATCATGACCTGAGCCAAAGGCAGTTGCTTAACCAACTAAGCCACCCAGGCGCCCCTCTACTTCTCTTTGATGGATAAGAGAAGGCATTTGAGATGAGCAGGTAAAGGCTATTTGTCCTTAAGACCATATCCATTTAATTTGCTAGATAGAGCATACAAGTGCAGGAAGAAGGGCAACTGCTGTATCCAGAGAAGAGAACCTTTTACTGGTCTACTAGATGACCAGCATTCAACAATGAGCAGCATTTAAGTCAAGTGCTCATATGCACATAGAACAGCAACACTTGATAATGACTTTCAAGAGGGGTCAGCTCATCTGGCTTCAGAGATCAACAGGGTCAGGAAAAACCACAGAACACCATGCCAATATGCATGTAATTGTCTCCATAGCATGCACACAATTCAACCAAAGCAGTGGAAGGGCTTCCAGAGCAAATAATTTCTATCCCTACCACCAACTTCCCTGGATTTGATCCATTATATATGCAGAGCTCTAAAACATTCCATAAAGGGTGACATAATTGCTTTTGATTAGTGCTTATTAAAAGCTTCTGCTTGGAACAACTTGAACAGCATAATAAATAATTATTATATTGAATTATAACCCAAAGAATTAAATATCCATGAATTCATATTTATATAAATTAATAACTGAAGAAATAAATGAAAGAGAAACAACAACTCTTCCTCACAGAAGAATTTCAAAGAATAACTATGGAAAGTTTGAAGAAATTAGAAAATCACTATTAGAATGCCATAGTAATAATTTCCACAGATAAGAATTACTAATGGGCACTGAAATGAGTAAGTAAAAGTTTAAGCAGAGAAAGGAATATTTGCATAGTCTCCAAGTATCTCCTCCAAAATATTTAGTAATACAAAGGAAAATTAGTCAATTTACAATGGAGAATCCCAGTAGATACCATCTTAACCAAGTAATCAAGATTAGCATCATTGCAACTATAACCAACATTGTTAATTCTTTGTTATACTGCACTGGAAAGGGCATGTCACCTCCTAGGTATCCTTTTCAATAATGCATCTCCTCCGGGCACCTGGGTGGCTCAGTCTGTTAAGTGTCTGACTCTTGGTTTCTGTTCACATCATGATCTCATGGGTTTTGGTCTCATGGGCAGTGTGATCAAGCCCTAAGTGCCACTCACACTTAGCCTGCTTGAGTGAGGGAGCCTGCTTGACATTTTCTTCTCTGCCCCTCCTCCAACTCGTGTTAGCATGCTCTCGTTCTCTCACAAATAAGTAAATTCATCTTTAAAAAATGATAGATAACCTTAACTAAATGATGAGAAAACGTCAGAGAAGCCCAAATCGAGGGACATGCTGCAAAAATAACTGACCACTGTTCTCCAATAGTGTCAAGGTCATAAAAGACAAGGAAAGACTGAGGACTTGTCACAGGTTACAGGGGATGTGACAAATCACTACAATGTTGGATCTCAGATTACATCCTGAAACAAAGAGAATATATAAGTGGAAAAAACTGGTGGGATGCAAATAAGTTCTGTACTTTAGCTGACAGTGTTGTCCTATGTTAATTTCTTAGTTTTGATAAAAATTCTATGGTTCTGTAAAATATTAACATAAGAAAAACTGTGTGTAGAGCACATGACATTCTCTGTACTATTTTTTGAAACTCTCCTGTAAGTCTAAAATGATCTAAAAAATAAATTATTAAAATAAAGGATTTCTGAGAAAGACCACTTTCTGTATTATGTTATGTAATGTTCTTTCCTTCCTGTTTTGAACCTAATATCATAGAACTCCTAGTCTTATTGCTGTGCAGCTTCCATTGGAAGGATAATATCTTGCTTTTCAAACTTTTAGTCATTGAAACAGAGGAGTCATGATGGTACTAGAAACCAAGTAGGTCATGTTCTCTGCTGTTCTATCTTAGCAAAGATTCTTGTTTATGAGGGGCAAAGTGTGTTTTAGTCAACTAGTTTTTATGAAAAAAGTCACTGACATAAAATATAGGAGCCATAGATAAAAAGGAATTGTGTTAAAAAACAGCTTAATATTTAAAAATAGGGTTCAGGTTAAAAATAAGCCAATAACAGAGAAAAGAATTTATGGGTTGTTAGGGATTATATCTATTAAAGAGGTCCCTGAGAGACCGTGTGAGAGTTTGATTTAGCATTTCCCAGAGAACGTTCAAAGGAACATTAATCTTCTCAAATGTCTGGAAAACAGGGTTCCATTAAAAATAAGTTTGGGAGGGGTGCGTGGGTGGCTCATTGGGTTAAAGACCCTGCCTTCGGCTCAGGTCATGATCCCAGGGTCCTGGGATCAAGCCCTGCATCAGGCTCTCTGCTTCCTCCTCTCTCTCTGCCTGCCTCTCTGCCTACTTGTGATCTCGATCTCTCTGTGTTAAATAAATAAATAAAACTTAAAAAAAAAAAAAGTTTGGGAAACCCCCACATATTCTGTATCTCTCTTGAGGGTCAGAAGCCATATTGGTAATTGCAAGCTATGGGAAGTTTCGGTGTTAGGAAAATAAAGAGAAACACAACACTAACTTTGCTTAAAGTACTAAACCCTGATCATTCGAAAGAAGAATTTTTTGTATGCTATGTATTAACTTTGTAAGGGGTTAGTATTCCACAAAGTTCAGAAACTGCATTCTATCACCTATGTTTTCTTCCTCAGCTCCACACAGTAAAGAATACAAAACTTAAAGTGAGAGACTTTATAGTGAAGAGTATGGCCCTTCTTCTCTTCCTATTCCTTCAAATTAGAATTTTGAAAACACAGATTCTCGTATGCTGTGAAGGAGGTTGGGGATGAACTATGGAGGGAAATGTTAGGCCACAAAATGAGAGTTTTATGGTCTGAGAGCATTAATATATTATTGAGAAATCTGACTTTTTTTTTTTTTTTTTTTTTTTGAGGTAAGTAGCAACAGCAATCTCCTTAGCATTTTGGAGCCTCCAGTTGGAACGAGAATACTACAGGGGTGCCTGGGTGGCTCAGTCCATTAAGCATTTGCTTCTTGATCTCAGCTCAGTTCATGATCTCAAGGTCATGAGATCAAGCTCTGAGAAGGGCTCTGTGCTAGGCATGGAGCCTGCTTAAGATTCTCTCCCTCCCTCAACCTCTGTCCCTCTCTACTTAATTAATAAGTTAATAACCTCTGCTCCCCTCTCTAATTAATTAATTATTTATTTACTTTTAAAAAGAGTACTATAATTTAGTACATAGGGACCACGTATAGATAAGAATGTTTTAGTAAAACATTCTTGCCTGAAATGAACACTTCTCCCAATGTTCTGGATTAAATTGCATCCACTGCCAGTGTTCTGAATACTGTCATTATTGCTATTTTGTTTCACTTTACTCTTCCTTATGTGAAATGACACTGACAAAATGCACACTTAATATATTTGATATACAGAGAGTGACCTACATATGAACTACTATTCCACACATGTATAGGCACATTAAGGTTTAAAAGCAGGGTATTTGGGGTAAAATAAAATTAGTGTACATCTAAGCTGACTATAGGGAAATTTTATTTCTTTATTTTTAATCATTTTCACATGGTGGAAATATTACTACTTATGATCCTAATGAAAATCTTCTAGTTTTCTGACATTTCAAAAGTTATTTTAAGCTTCTTAAATTTCACCTGTTTGGAAAGAGAAAAAAATAAATAAAAGTTATTAATAATGTGAATTACATTGGCATGGCAACAGCTTTTCCAGATATTCTGCTCTTACACAACTATTAACCCCTAGTCTCTATTTAGTATTCAAGAGAAATCATGTTTCAGAAGGAAAAAAAAAAAAAAAAAAAACTCCCTGTCATCAAAAAGGACAAGACCCTCTATGTAAATTCAAATGATTTTCCCAAGATGAAAATAGCTTTCCAGTCCTAAAATGATTACAATTTGCATTTTTCATATTTCCTTCTTGGTTGTTTTTTATTCTTATGGGATATGAATCACTGCGATCAAAATTCACTATCCTGGCTGAAGGATTAAGTTGAAGACTCGTGACAAAGACAGTTGTACATCAAAATTTGTGCTCCTGTTTTCATAGTTTTTGTTGGCAAGTGAACACATTATCAGGGATGTTTCCCAGCCTGCCTTGCATTGACATGAGGCCAAGTGTTTAGTTCTTATCTGTGGAATAGGAGAGAGGGTGATGTGTTTCACTTCTATGCCAATATATTTATGAGCTAGATATACTTCCTCCATGTTGCATGTCCTTCCCCTAGGGGGATGCAAAAAACATTGAAATTCTAGGGGACTGAGGGGGAAACAGAGAATGGAAAGAACTGACATCATCGTAGCATCATCTGGAGAAGACCCCCACTGACCAAGACTAGCTGCGTAAGTAGACTGTATGAGAGAGAAGAAAACCTCTATGGAGTCAAGACACTAAAATTTTGATGTAACTTTTTTTAATAGCAGGCATTTTTACCCTACCGATCATATGACGTCTCACTACTCAATTCACCTACAAGTTCATTAAATGCATTAGGAAATAACAGTCAGGGTTGCATACATTTACCTACTAAAACCAAACTAACAAACAAGTTTTACCACACATGGTGTTTGGGCCAAACCAATGAATGAGTATGGTCCTCCTCAGGCATTTTTAGGTTGTGTGCTTCTAATGTTCACATAGTTTTATATCCAACATTTTTAGTTATGTTACCAAATTAACTAAATTAATTAGAGTTCTGGTCCCTAAGTAAGCCTGACACATTTTACTTACCGTATATTTAGTATCATTAAAGGGATGAAACTAAGGGTTACTGGCTAAAATTTCTTAGAAAGAGAGCAATTTTCCAGTAATTGTTTTTGGCCCCCAAAGCAAGAGTTTTCATTCATTTTATGAAATTCAGCCCATTTTCCAGTCTTTTTTGCATTCTGATTACTTTGTAACTAACATCTGTTATAGTGATCAGCTCACCTTACCTGAGTCCTTCCTGAGTCACTAAACAAAATGTTGAATAGGCTGGAAAAGGGCTGAAAATATAATTGTGTTGTGTGATAGAAAACATGTCCACAAACTTGAACCTGACCATGTCAACCCATAGCTTCCATACTTCACTCTATCTACTGGGCAGTCCCATCTGTCTCCATCTGGAATGTTACCTGAAGCCTGCCATCCTCCCAGTCTTTCCATGAATATTCCAGAGAGGCCCTGAATCTCTCCTCAGCTCCCACAAATTACATCTAATTCATCATATAAAATAATTTATCTGGCATTCAGCCTCTTTCATTTTATGTTGTATAACTTGTGCCACGCTTTTTTGGAATCATTCTTAGACTTTCTGGGTCAATAGAGTAGTATGGGCCATGTAAGAGGGGCACAAGACAAAATTGCTGACTGTAAGCCTCTGTAATAAATATTTTGCCATATTTGCTGTTTTTGGAGCTTGCTTCATACACATATGTGTACATAATGCTCTATTGGTTTGCTAGGGGTGCCATAACAAAATACCATAGTCTGGGTGCCTTAGCCAAAAGTTATTTTCTCATAGTTCTGGGGGCTAGCCTTGTAGAATCAAGGTATCAGCAGCTTTGGTTTCTTCAGGGGCCTCTTTCTTTGGTGTTCAGGTGGCCACTTTCTTTCTGGCTGTGTCCTCCCATAATCTTTCCTCCCCCCACACACATCCCTGATGTCTCTTTGTGTGTCCTAATCTCATTTTCTTACAAGGACACCAGTCAGATTGGATATAAGGGCCTTAGTTACTCAATCACAGCTTTCAAGGCTTTATTTCCAAATACCTCACATTCTGAGGTACTGGGGGTTAGGAATCAACATATGAATTCTGGGAGACACAGTTCAGCTCATAACAAATATCTTCAGACTTAAGGTCTCTAGTAACACATCTATAAATCAGTGTTTCCTGTAAGTAGTTTTCAAATCATCTGTATCAGGATCGTGTTTTAATATACAAATTTCTAGGACTTCATTCTGGATGCTGTGACTAAAAATCACTTAGGATATGGCTGAGGAAACTTTATTTTAAATAAACATCAATGGTGATTCTTATGTACATTATGTAGAGCTGGAAAATGACTGGTATAAAACATGAGATTTTTCTTCACTGTCTGAGCGAAGAGTGGAGGAAGGGTGGAAATTCATTTGTCTTTGGCTACTGAGTTACTTAACTTGTATCTAAATAGGGGTAGATGACCGCACACTGTCACTTAAAACCCATCTCCTCTCCCATTCTGATTGACAGGTTCTTGGGGAGGAAGCCATGGCCTGGGTGTTGTTGCTGTGGTAACCCGGAGGGGCCTGTCAGCTGGGCTTAGAGTCTTGCTAAGCTCCAAGTGGAGCCTGTACTGGGTGGGATCCAGAGAGGCTGCCTGGTCTGCTAACAAAACAGATCAAGTCCTAGCAGAGCTCCCCTTTAGAGGAGACACACTTTTTGACAAACAATATCACCGTGCAAGAGAAAGAAGAGTGATATGAGGGAAATCAGAATACCACCCCTTCCCCCTGCCCTCCATCTCTACCAACCATTCAATACCAAGCAGTGCTTAACCAATTCTTGGTGTCCAGGACTTGAGGAACTTAAGGTGGCTTGGAAGGAAAGTGGCATCTGATAGTTTGGAAGACTGATTGGCTGTGTGAGAAATGCTTTCAGGCTGGTCTTTGTTCCCTTCTCAAGGGTCTAGGGGAGGTAGAAAGAGGAGTATGAGAGAAGGAAAAATCTTTTCATCCCCCACCTACAGGGTGTCATTAATATATTAAAAAAACAGCAACAACAAACAAACAAACAAAAACTGAGTTTAAATCCTGACTTGGCTTTCCCCATTTTGATGACTTTGGGGTTGCTGCTTGTGGATTCAGAGGTGAAGAGCCTGATTCTCTAACTCGTGGTGATGTGGCAAAGGGGGCAAGGAGTGAATGATAGCTGGCTTAAATGTTGTTTTCTTTTTGCATATTTTTATAAGGACTTAATTTTTTTAGAACAGTTTTAAATTCACAGCAAAACTGAGAGGAAAGGACAGAGATTTCCAATATCCTCCCCGTCCCCACACATATACAGCCTCACCCTCATCATCGTCCCCCCATCAGAATGGTACCTGTGTTATAATTGATGGCCCTACACAGACACATCATCATCACTGAAAGTCTCTAGTCTACATTAGAGTTCACTCTTGGTGTTGCACACTCTATGGTTTTGCACAAATGACATGTGTCCATTACTGCAGTATCATACAGAGTAGTTTCATTGCCCTAAAAATTCTCTAAGACCCACCTATCCATCTTCCCCTACAACCCCTGATCTTTTTACTGTCTCCTTCATTGTGCCTTTTCCAGATTGGCTTCCCAGTGGGAATTATACACTAGGTAGCCTTTTCAGGTTGATGTTTTCCTAATGGTATAAAATGTAAGTTCCTGATACATGACAAATTCTGGTTATTCAGGTTATTGCCATTGTCATTATTACAAGTCTTATTGAGGAAGGCACCAGCTACTGGAAGTTAGCTCTTAGGCTTCAGTAAACATCGGGGAAGGTTCAGGGAGCTAGAATGGAGGGATCCGGATGTGAAACCTGAACTAGGAGTTCTGATTCATTCTGCTACAGTCCTCGTGGAGTTAGTCCCATGACAGGCACGGATTGTCTTTATTTTGTGGGACATGAGGAGGGTGGAGGTACATAAACTGTTGAATACTTCCAAGGTTTTTGAGCCTTTTTTTTTTTTTCTTTTAACAGACCACTGTTCAATTCCTGCAAAGGCTTCAGGTGAAACACAGTGTTCCTACGGTGGAATGAGATCCATGCCATCATTTCATGCTGTCAGTGGACTGAGCTCATGAGGTTGGGTGACACTTACCAGGGCTGTCTGACTGACTGTCCCAAATCTGAATTTCCAGGGTCATGCCTATGGTTTAGCACAATTTAAGCCTGAAGGGAGTACCTAACCCGTCTGTATGTTTTTAAACCTGGTCTTAATTTCCCTGACAATCAGATATTCGTTTTATAATATGACACAGGGTCAATATCAGAACTGAAAGGCATAAAAGAGAGAAAAAGAAGGTTCATTTTCTTCACTAAGGTCTAAAATATTCTTTTCTAAAGTATTTTATTTATTTGAGAGAGGGAGAGTGAGCAGGGGAAGGGGAGAAAGAGAGAGAGAGAGAGAATCTTAAGCAGACTTCACGCTGAGCATGAAGCCTGATGTGAGACTCACTGCAGGACTGGATCCTATGACCCTGAGCTGAAATCAAAAGTTGGAAGCTTAACCAACTGAGCCGCGCAGGGGCCCCCAAGGTCTAAGACATTTTGATATCAAATTCTTGCTGATGTTTTAGAGATGGTCTCTTAACCAGGATTCCCTGAAAACAAGCCTGGAATAGAAACTAATACTTAAATTGTTTGGGAATATAATCCTAGATGGCAGGAATAGTGAATAGTGTGAGTAAAACACAGAAGGAACAAAGGGCAAAGGAAGGTTTTACCCATTGTCTGGACACTCCCATGGGCTGCTGGGACCTGAAGGGGCTTAGTCACTCTGAGAAGCCTTAGGAAATACAGTTCAGAACATTCCCCCAGGAGCAAAAAGGGGAAACACTTGTCTACTTGCTCTCACTACATGGGTTAGAAATGGCCCCATGAACATTGACTTCCATCCCAAGTGTGCATGTGCAAATGCACGTGAGTGCACACACACACACACACACACACACACACTTTAGCTGCCAAGGTATAAGAGAAGCCCTAGGGCTGCCGGTAAGAGCTATTTCACTGGTCTTGGGCAAAGTTTGAACCTTCCTGTGCAGAAGTCATTGGCAATCTGTGAGAAACTGGTTCCTTCAGCTGCAGTTGGAGAAAAAGGTGGAGCCATGTGATTTTGAGGTGGCCCAGGAGAAGGATGTGATGCGGCCTGTGGATTCTTTAAAAGTTGGGTACTTATATTTACCCCGAATTTGTACCAGGTTTTCCATTAACTATGGTATATGTGGACATGACAGAGAAGAGGTGCTTTCTTAGAAAAAACTCCTCGACCTCAATAAGCAAGTCCAGGAACACTGGAGTATTTGAAACAAATCGGGGAATATTAAGGACAGTACAGGCTGTAAGCGAGTTCCAGTGTCACAAGTACTGACTTAGGCTACTGCAGTCCAGGAAGACTCTCAGAGAAGGGGTGCTCGGTTGGCCCTGGAAGGGGGAATGACCCTCATCACTCCACTCCAGTATTCGTTTGGTAGCAATAATAGCTTTTGACCTGCTTCCATGGGAATTTATAGTTTACACATGGCTTCCACATACATGAACACATTTTAAAGAACATTGAAAAAGTATTTTTCCCTTATATATATTGGGGAAAAGCCTCAACAAAAGTAAGTATTTTTTAATAGATTTATTTCTTTATTTGAATGAGGTGGCGGGGGAGGGCAGATGGACAGGGAGAGTCCTCAAGCAGACTCCCTGCTGAGCAGGGAGCCTGATATGGGTCTCAATCCTAGGACCCTGAGATCATGACCTGAGCTGGAATCAAGAGTCTGACTCTTAACCAAATGAGCCACCCAGGCACAAAAATGTAAGTAATTTACTCAAGGGCACAATGTGACTATGCGATTCAGGAATCATACATGGAATATCAACTGAATTGGATTGAGTAAAATACACTTCCAGGTTTCCGTTCTGTGTATTTAGAACTAGTCACAGTCCTAGGAATATAATAAACCATCGATATTTGTAATTTTTGTTACTATCATCCCATAGGAATAAGGCAAGTTCTAAATGCCCAGGGAAAATAACGTAGAGAAGATGTATTAAGATAAAAAATAAGAATTGGGTAGGTACAGCCTCTCAACTGGCAAAGGTGGGAATATTTTCTTCTTTTGCTCAGGCTGAGGGAGATAGACGGAGAGAATCCATTTCTGTTTCTCTAACATGTTTAAGTGTCAATGTTTGATTTTAATTCACAGTGGTGGTTTTCCACTTCTCGGGTTTCTTACTATTCAATAACCACTTATTATTTTTAATAAACTCAAGGCATTGTAAGTCTGATTGTGAAAGGCACAAAATACTATACTTCAGTAGTGGTTGACAATCTAGCTAAAAAGATAAGCTTTAAACATCGGCATTTCCAATCCACGGCAGTAAGACAGTGCTAAGAGAGACTTCCAGACAACATATGTTAACAGCAGGAGTGAAATAGAATGATTAGCAACTGATTTGTGTTTTTCCTCTGGGATGCCACCTGTGGTAGCAACTGCTGCCGGTCCCCTCAGCAAGCTTCTAGCAGAGCCTGTAGCTCTGTCTTGTCTAAGTTTCATTGCATTCTGCACATTTGAAGAAATGCTATCTGGGCCATGACCAACTTGGCCTTTTTCCCCCCAGGCATTGCCCCTGGGGGCTCTGCACAGGGGGCCCCACACTGGCTCTTAAGTCCAGAAGCAGAAGAGAGATGAAGGAAGAATATTTTGCAAAACCTATATAGGTCAGAACTTGTGTGAAAATCCCAATTCACAGAGGCTTGCTTATTTACAGCAAAAAGAAAAAATCTCTGAGTAAATGCATGCACACTATTTCAAAGGGGTGTTTTGAAAATTCACCTCTTATTTTATGATTGTAAATACTAAGAACGCCTTAGATTTTTAAGGGGAAAGTTGGTATATAACATAAAGAAGAAAATTTTATTACTGGCTAGAGAATGTAGAATGGCAAAGGGTAAATTATATATGGTTTCCAAATTCATCTCAAGTGAATGCCATAAATCAATCCAAATATTTAATTTCCACTGCTGCTTTTAAAAAATATTAACTGAAACACAAACTAAAAACTAACTGAATACAACTAACTGAAAACACACATTTTGTTAAAAGAATTGCTTATAGGGACGCCTGGGTGGCTCAGTTGGTTAAGCAGCTGCCTTCGGCTCAGGTCATGATCCCAGCGTCCTGGGATCAAGTCCCGCATCGGGCTCCTTGCTTGGCAGGGAGCCTGCTTCTCCCTCTCCCTCTGCTTCTGCCTGTCACGCTGTCTGCCTGTGCTCGCTCTCTCTCTCTCCAACAAATAAATAAATAAAATCTTTTAAAAAAATAAATAAATAAAAAATTAAAAAAATAAATTAAAAAAAAATCAGTACCCGCTTATGGTTCTTAAAAAAAAAAAAAAAGAATTGCTTATACTAATATTACTTTAAACTTGTAATTTTGACTCCTATCTACTTTACTTTTGACTCATATGTCTTCATACCAAGTAAAAATCTCAACTATGATGAAGGGAGAAATTAAGCAAAGTGATATTGAGCAGATATTCTCCCCAAACTCCCCAGATTCTTAATTGTCAGGAAACACCTGATCCTATATTAACAACGTAGGTGAGTCTGGTCTTCAAGTTTCATTTTGACCATGAACATTAGTTATTGTCAGCCTATAGATGGCAGCAAACTTACACATCATTCCTGGAGACCAGCTTTTCCATTTCTTTTTCCAGTTACTCGTTCCGGCTAGTTTTTGTTTTGTTTTGTTTTGTTTTGTTTTTAATACAAACAAGTTATGCATAATTATTAAACAATAGGCTGAGGAGATAGTCCTGGTTTTAGTAGGACATAATTTAAGAGACCACTGGAGAATTAAGGAAAAACTAAAAGCAAAAGCAAAAAGCAAAATGCTTGTAATTAAGATTGGCAAAAGACAAGGATGTGAATATTTGCATTGTTAGAACTTGTTTTTTGTGTGTGTTTAATGTCACCGAGTGAGAATGTGGCTACTTTTTTATTAGACCATTTGGCACAATATGCTCTTTAGCATTGTCTAAGCTGAAAGATGGTGCCCTATTGTATAGTTTAATGATGTATCCTACAGCCATTAAAGACTTTCTCTTGAAGCAAGTGAACTAGAATTGGGATATTTATGAGCAGACATAACCAATATGCCTAAAAGAATAGATAGCAATGACCAATTAGCCATGATGTTAAGTTTCAGTCTATAAGAATCATCATCCAATGTTCTATTGCCATGGTCTTATTATGTGTTGCCCTGTTGGAAGAATCATTAGTGCTAAAGGGAGATTTAATTCAATTTGTTGATGGCAAGACCATTAAACCTTTGATATCAGTTGGAGTCTGTACATCAGATTTCTTAGCTGAGAATGGATTTCTTATGGAGAATAATAGAGAATAATGAAGATAGAAACAATTACTGAAACTAGGGTCCAGTGATTATCAGCACATCAGTATTTGCATTTTAGGCCCCAAGGAACTGCACAGAGGACATCTGCCTTATTAGCAAGACTTCATGAGCCATAAAGGATTTTGTTTGCATTATTCATTGTTTAACAAAATGTCATAGGAACTAGGCCCATTTGCCTAGTTTTTTCAGCCACCTGTCTCCTGCCAGAAACAGGTGTGCTGTGCAGGTAGAGTTCTCAATGTGAAGAAGCACTGACCAAAGAAAGGCCATGAAAGAAATATGCTTACAATGGAGAGGCTAAAACAATGACAGCTTGGCCATTAGCAAGTGAGTATTGGATATGTGACACCTCTTTGTGTTAACATCTGTTGAGGCTAAGAAATCGAGCTCTAAAAGTGATGATAGACTAGTCAGGTATCAACCACCTATGTTGGTATTTCTGAAGGATTATGTATTAGATGATAATCAACATAATGTCCAAGTGCAGATCTGTCATACCTTTATTTATGAGACCTTTTCTTTAAGTGAACTTTAAATTGACTCAACTCCCCCAATCACTTTCCCTGCTGCAATGCAAAAATATCAGGGGAAATAAAAAAAATAGATGAATTATATATTTTTCTATTACATGTAAAAGCAAGTACATAATTTAATATTTCAAAAGTGTTTCTGTGTTTA
The DNA here is from genome assembly GCA_003697995.1 of Taxidea taxus jeffersonii. Taxonomy (NCBI): domain Eukaryota; kingdom Metazoa; phylum Chordata; class Mammalia; order Carnivora; family Mustelidae; genus Taxidea; species Taxidea taxus. The sequence goes on along the minus strand of RCUC01137310.1, from coordinate 123,878 downwards.
AAAAAGCTTCTACCAGTACTTGATAAATGTTGGCTTTTATTATTATTATTATAATTATTTTTGAACCAGTCAATTAGAATAGAATCATGGCTGAAATGTTAAGCAGTTTGAAAATTGCAGCAACTCAACAGATCCTTTTGAGATATTTACTGATTGAAATAAGATAATTTTGGAGAAGAGATAGAATTTACTTATGGAGTGTCTTCCATGATTCAGGATAGGTGCAACTTTCTTCACATGTTAGGTATTCAGAGAAACAACTTTATAAGATAAAATTAATCACATGTATTTTACAGATGAAGTATCTAAGAGTTAAATTTACCTTCATAAAACTACTGAGTTGGAAAGTAAAATATCAAGTTTTTAAACCCCATATCTGTCTTGATGGCATACTACAGTGTCAGAGACTAAAGTAGGCCTTAGAGGATGAAGTCACAAAAGACTTCAGGGACCAAGAAAGTGACAAGTTAGTAGATTAGACCAGGGAGATAAAAGTGTTTGCTGGTGCTGGACTCCAGTGTCAAATAATCAGAGAGTGGTGGGTCATCAGGTGCATTGGAGAGGGCACATTTCCATAAAATCTGCCCCTGCTATTTTGCTCCAGAAATGTCGACACATAGTTGTTAGACTATCCCATTTTTCAAAAGAAGCCAGAAATCTTTTGTTTTGTTTTGTTTTCCCTATGAAATTGCATGGCTTTTAATTTTTGGCAACTAATTTGAATGTGGTTAAAAATTAAAAAGAAGTATAAAGCAATTCTAATTGTCACAGAGGCACTGATTTTATATATAATATATATTTTATATAATTATTGCTTATAATTATGTATTATACACAATTTTATATATTATATATCATATATTCTTTCTTTATCCATTCATCAGTCAATGGACACTTGGGCTGTTCCCATAATTTGGCTATTGGAGATGAGGCAGCTATAAACATTGTGGTGCATGTATCTCTCTGAATCAGTATTTTGTATTCTTTAGGTAAATACCTACTAGTGCAATTGCTGGATTGTAGGGTAGCTCTATTTCAACTTTTTGAGGAACCCCCATACTGTTTTCTGGTGTCTGTACCAATTTGCATTAACAGTGCAAGAGGGTTCCCTTTTCTCCACATCATCACCAATGCCTGTTGTTTCTTGTGTTGTTGATTTTAGCCATTCTGACAGATGTGAAGTGATATCTCATTATAGTTGATTTGTATTTCTCTGATGATGAGTGATGTAGAGCATCTTTTCATATTCTGTTGGCCGTCTGTATGTCTCCTTTGGAAAAAATGTCTGTTCATGACTTCTGCCCATTTTTAATTGGATCATTTGTTTTCTGGGTGTTGAGTTTTATAAGTTCTTTATATATTTTGGATACTAACCCTTTATCTGAGATATCATTTGCAAATATCTTCTCCCATTCTGTAAGTTGCCTTTCGGTTTCTTTTTTGTGCAGAAGTTCTTTTTATTTTGATGAAGTCCCAATAGTTTACTTTTGCTTTTGTTTCCCTTATCTCATACATATCTGAAAGAAGTTGCTATGGTCAATGTCAATGAGGTTACTGTCTGTGTTCTTCTCTAGGATTTTAGTGCTTTCATATCTCATATTCATAGACCCATTCGCAGAACCCAACAGTGAATTCATGTACCTACTGGCTTTGGAGAAAGGGTCATATGGTCAGTGTTTAGGTCATGATGATCAAGAATATGCCTGTTTCTGCAATACTACAGACCCACCTAATAATTTCAGTCAAACTTTAGAGACCATGGCTAGAGTAAATTGTGAAGGGCCTCTCACAAAAGATCTCTGACTTTGTTCAAATTTTATTTCCTAACAACAACAAAAAAATTGATTTCCTACATGCTCATTCTAATGATCTAATGATTACATCTAAAATGATCATTCACTACTACTTCACAAGTTATTTTAGTACTTTCTTTAAGGGATTCCATAGTTGATTTTGTCAACCAAACAAATGTATATAAGAAAAATATAAGTAACTCCCTGATTTTGCATTAATCAAAGACAAATATAGCTAAGTATGTGATGAAAGCAGTAATTTTCAAATGATATTGAATTGCCTTATTTAAATAGTTGTTTGAGAAATGCTGTCTTGTGCTTTTTGTTGTATTTTTTTTACCAGTAAGCACAAACTTTCTTTAAATGATAACTTTTTTTTTAACATTTTATTTCTTTGATAGAGAAAGACACAGCAAGTTAAGGAACACAAACAGGGGGCGTGGGAGAGGGAGGAGGAGGCTTCCAGCCGAACAGGGAGCCCGGCGTGGGGTTCGATCTGAGGACCCTGGGACCATAACCTGAGCCAAAGACAGACAGACACTTAATGACTGAGCCACCCAGGCACCCCTTTAGATGATAACTTGATATCTAGGCATTCAGGGATCATAGAATGAGAATAACATTTGTGATCTATGATTTTGACATTAAATTCTGTATATAACATTTTAATCCTCAGAAGTATTTCTGGTTGCTACACTTATTTAGTTGTTTCAGGAGACTTTTGTGGTTCATTTGATGCTGTGTATTCACACTTTTTGTTTTCCCACGTATTGATGGCATTGTGAAAGACTACATTTCAAAGAAAACTGAATCTTGGTACGTCTGTAGGGTTAGCTCCAGACAGTAGAAAGAGAGCAAAGGGGTTATATAGTACTACTTCCTGGCCTGAACCCAAACTTCCCATGAGGTTTTTTTTTTGTTTTTTTTTTCATTTTGCTTATTCTCTCTTTTCATTTTCTGGCTAGCCAAATGCAGAAAATCTGTCACAACACTCTATGTTTCCAAGGGCCGACAATGTCACTTCAGAAAAAACCTCCCTCCTTCCCAATCTGTAGACCACTTTGGGTTTTGTCAGGAGTGTGCCATAAAATTATATTGCAGTAAACTCTAGAATTTACCTGTATGGCCACCAGATGTTACTCACCCTGATGTTCTGAATCTAAAACTCTGATAGAACAGATATCTGTATCCACCCCATTTTACAGATAAGGAATTTGAGGCTTAAAGAGATTAAGTGACAGGGCACCTGGGTGGCTCAGTGGATTAAGCCTCTGCCTTCTGCTCAGGTCATGATCTCAGGGTCCTGAGATCAAGCCCCACATTGGGCTCTCTGCTCAGCAGGGAGCCTGCTTCCCCCTCTCTCTACTTGCCTCTCTGCCTACTTGTGATCTATCAAATAAATAAAATCTTAAAAAAAAAACTTAAAAAAAAAAAGAGATTAAGTGACTTTGCCCAAAGTCATGAAGCTAATAACTGATGACATTGGGACTCAAATCCCAGTCAATTGGTTCCAAATTTTGTCCTCCTTTCCCTAGATCATTCTATTAATTGTGGAAGTGAAAGTCTTATATTCTGGATCTTTAAGGCTAGGTGTAATCAACTAACCAATGTCAAAAGAAGAGGACTGCCATCTTATTACCACCCACTGGACAAACATTCACCTTGCATTTTAACTTTCTAGACATATTGTGGACACTATATTCCCTTTGTTGTTTAATCTAATGGGAAGAATTTTTAGAGGACAACATATTGACCATGAAAATTGAATAAAGAGACCATGGGAAACACAAGTGTGACAGCAAAGGTGTCTCTTTTATCATGTGCTTATCTGCCTGTTTTGGTTTCATGTGAGATGAACCTAACCCACTCCAGCCTTCCTTGCCCAAAAATTTAGATAGTTTCAAATTTTGTTTTGGGGAAAAAAAAAAAAAAACATGGTTGAACAACTTTTTTGTTCTTTCTGCATAAAGTAGGGATATGAGGCTTGGAAAAATCAGTGGCAAAAATTAGCCTTATATCATCATGCTTCTTTCCTTTTGCCTAGATAGATATCAATGAAGAATACTTTACTTCAAAAAGAATTGAGCCCATTTCTTTGAGTATTTATATTAAGGTCTGTCCTTCAATAATTCTATATGTATGTATGTTGACACAGGCATCAAACAAAAGATATGTATCTCCACCTGATACCCAGTATGTGACACATACTTAAAAATTGTTGGTAGAGTATATGAATGGATGAATGAATGAATAAAATGATGACTCTCAACCCAGAAACCCTCATTATAGAGAGTCAGGTGGGGTTTTTGCTTTTAAGATGTTTAGAAATCTGGCAGAAACTTAACATTTTCCCACAATATGTTGCTCTAGGTTAAGTAAATCATTGCGTTTCTTTCCTTTTGCCTGGAATTGGATCAGATCAATGTGCCATGTTGGATGCCTCATGCTGCACAGAAACTCTGACGGATGCTTTCATGTCTGATTAAAAAGACGAAATAGATTAGCTGTTACCTAATCAATGTAGTTGAATAGATAAGATTTTTCCAGAGGTGACTAATGAAAGGAAAGAGTAAACTGTATTATTAATGGTTGAATATGTTGTATACACTGCATTAAAACAATAGGCAATTAAAGAAAATAAGGAATAGTGTCTCATTCAACAGTATCTGATAATTGTTAAGAAACTACTGAGTGTATATTCCTTAGATAATACTCCATTCATAAGGCATGAAGGAAAGTAAGTTTATGGTTAATCCAGGAGAACACATACCTAGTTCAATTCAGTCAAAGACATGATTCTAAATCTTTATTAGTGTTGCCAGGTATTATTCTCTTCCAGTTTCTAGGAAGTTTCTACTATTGTTAAATTTGAAAGGCAATCCTGTAGAAGAATAAAGGTTTTTTTTTCTACTAACTGAAATATCAGTTAGTATTAATACCAACCAGCCCTAATTCACCCTGAATTAAGCATGTCAACTGTTGTATCTTACAGAGGGTAGACTCTCTCTCTCTCTCTTTTTCTGAATTATGCATCCCTTTGGGATCTGTAAAGCTTGGTATAAATCTGGAAATCTCATAAAAACAGAATCTCATGAAATTTTCAGGGTTCTATGCCTTGATCAGGTTGAAAATATGCTGGCACAGCCAGCATCAGCTCCATCCAAGTCATGGATGTGCACAGGGGCCCAGCAGTATGGAATGCAAAGCAACTCCACAAAGTAAGTTCAAAGTGATTTCAAAACTTCCCAGAAGTGGTGCCATAATTTCTGGGCAGTGGCTCAGGTATGAAAGTTCTTATTTCAAATGAATCTGTCCAGTAATTCCTGGCACAGCAATTCTAAATGGAAGGGAAGCAAAGCTCCCTTTTTCCTCAAGGTCACCCAGGAGCATTATCCTCTCCAGCATAAATATTACCCTTCGGTTCTCATTCACTAGGGAATGAGGTGCCAAAAATTAGATTTTACTTGTCTCTTTAATGAAGGAAATCAGCAATTACTTGAGGCCTCATTTTGTCATATTCTATATGAGACACTTTATAAATGTTATCCCATTTAATACTCATGAAAACCTTTTAATATAAATATTATTATTCTTATGTCACTGCAGAGGCTCAGAGAGTTTGAGGAACTCACCCAAGGTCACACATCAGTAAGTGTTAGAGTTGAGATTCGAGCCTAACTCTGACATGAAATCCCCTCTTAGTATACCAAGAATTTGCTTTGGAGATTGCTTTATAGAAATGTAATATACTCTTGAAAGATGTTCTTATTTTTTAGTTTATTTCTGAAATATGTATGTAATTACTTCTCATTATGAGAGATTACAATACCTCAAAATCCATTTCAGGAAGTTTCACTGAACTCAAGGTGCTATGTATTAATAATCAAAAGTCGAATGACTATTTAAGCCTCGTAATGTCTAAATGATTTATGAGTCTTATCAAACAGAGAAAGGAAATAATTCACACAGTGATCATTGATCTCAAATTTTTTTTTGGTTTCTCAGCCCCTTTCAGGGCTTCCTATAAACCATTTAATGGAAAATGAAGCTTAAAGCCAGTAAAATGGGTGCTGGGGTGGAGAGAATATTGGACTCACAGAGATATAAGAATGGATGCAGGTGGCATAGAGTTTGGGAAGAATGGCAAGTATTTGTGAGAGTTAATAAGACTCACTTTCACTCCGTCCACTCAGAAAACCTTCCTACCTCTACTACCATCTTTTACTCCTGGATACTTACGCTAATTCCAATTGGATCAGGCTCATTATGGATGCCTCTAAGAGTAAGGGTTTCCTTTATGGAGCATAGAATTTGCCAACATTGAGATGAATATTTAAAGCAATCCTCTTAAACTGTGAATTGAAATTAAATTGCAAGAGTTTCCCTTGGTGTCTGGTAGGACAGAGGGCTCAACTAAATTAAAACAAACAAACAAACAAATAAATAAATAAACTGAAAACAGAGATGCTCAGTTGGGTAGATCCTTAGGGACTGTCCGGTCTAATTTCTATCATTTAAAACTGAGGCTAGGAAAATAACTTTTCTAGTTTGCAAAGCTGATGAATGGCTGAGGTAATATGCCAATCTATAGCTACAATTTCTTTCTTTCTCTCTTTTTTAAAGATTTTAATTATTTATTTGACAGGGATCACAAGTAGGCAGAGAGGCAGGCAGAGAGAGGAAGGGAAGCAGGCTCCCCGCTGAGCCCACTGAGCCTGATGCCAGGCTTGATCCCAGGACCCTGGCATCATGACCTGAGCCAAAGGCAGAGGCTTAGCCCACTGAGCCACCCAGGTGCCCCTATAGCTACAATTTCAAAGCATGTAATCTTTAATGATTAGCTCCCTTCTTTGGCTTTGAGCAGCTAACTTTGCTAAGATTCTATTTTATTATCTAGAAAACGGGCTGATAGTACCCACCTCCCAGTGCCATAATGAGGAGTAAGTGACCGTGTGTGTGGCATGTGGAGCTGAGCATCTGATGCCCAGGGAGGGATGCTCTGTAAGCCATTTCTGAGGTTTGCAGCAATGGTGAAGCAGTTCAGCTATCATGGAATCTGGGAGAGAAACTGCCTGAAATTCAGGCATTAGTGCTCAGCTGAATGCCCTTTCCAGTAAACCATGTTTTAATTTCCTCAAACAAAGTTCATTATTTGTGGAAGATTGTTTGGAGAGTTTGACAGTGTGCAATTTGGACTTACTGTTTTTATTAAAAGCTTACATATAATATTTTCCTGTGCATCATTTGTGACTGCCTTTTTGGGGGTGAAAAAAAAGAAAGAAAAGGAAAGCAACACACACATTTGGATTCAATTTCCATATCTTCAGATGACTAACCACATTATCTTCTGTGAATCATTTTGATCCTGTGAACTTTAAATTCCTCATCTATAAGAAGGGGACAAAATGCTTCCCCCCACATTTAAGGAAAGGATCGTTGTAAGGATTAACATTTTAAAATAAATGTGAAAATACTATTTCATCTTAATGTGCTTCACTTTGTACTTAAATGCAAAAGTTTTATCTGGCTCACTGTCTGGCAGAATGGTTAGCTCTAACAGCATGTGTTTCTCATGGGACCCTAGGCAGCTCCCTCATCAGGGTCTGGGCCTCATTGTCCATATACACTTCATAGAATTATTTTTAAAATCAAAATCGAAAAAGTATATTAAGTGCCTGGCAGAATGCATTTAAGACATTGTAGCATAATATTATAACTATTTTCAGTAGACCTGAGAAAAAAGTAACACAATCCTTATTTTTATCTGAGTCCTAACCCTCTTAGCTTCATGCAGTGAAGAGTAAAATTACCCTGTTACTCATCCCCAGTTTCTTTCCAGTACCTAAAATTGTTTTCTGGGGCTCAGAGGAATCAATATATGTGATTCTGAATTTTGATCGAGCCATGAAATACCCCTTATGAATTTCTACAACTGTAACCTCTTACTAACAGAACGTAGAAGGGATCTGCGTATTATAATAAAAATCAGGGGATATTTTGTGCATAGTGGAGGAAGGCATGAGAAGTGGGTTTGTTCCTACAGTAATAGCAACAATTGTGCAGATGCCCTGGAGGCCGTTAGCTATCACTGTCATGTTGGCTAATAGTGGCAGGGTGACATCGATCCACATGGACAACTTTATTCATGTCTCCAGCCAAAAACCTAATCACTTTGCTGATTCTTCCTCAGTCTAACAGGTAGTGAATGACAGTCATTTAAAACCTCAAACTTTGAAAGTCAATGTACTAGAGCTCAAAGGGAGACTGCAGGGGCAAGTCAAACACTGGGCTCATTATGAATTAAGTTGTCAGTACCTGAGGTTTATTGTGTGTGTGTGTGTATGTGTGTGTGTGTGTGTGTGTGTGAGAGAGAGAGAGAGAGATGCACCTGTGTCAGGTGCAGAGATGTCCTCCCAGTGTCCGTTTCAAGGAGGGACTTGCTCCCTAGCTATAGAGTATGTGGTCATAATATCTTCAGGATCTGCCTCAGCTTCTGAGAGCTTCCTTGCTTAAGCTCACATCCTTCTGGAACAGTGACAGTCCATGGTGGAGCCAGGCAGAATTATGAAGTATTTTCTAGAGCTGGCTACTAGGCTGGCTGAGGTTTCTCTAGGCTTTGGCAGGCCTGTATTGGAGTTGAACTTTTCCCTCTGTCCCAACCTTCTTTAGGCCTATTTCTTTCCCAAGTGTTCATCCATAATCAGTATCTTACACCTGAGACTCCCTCTCATCATCTGAGGACTCAACCTCTAAAACATAGATTATGAGGGTCTCCAACTTAGCAAGAGACAAATGGGGATTTGACCCCAATCATTCACAGCTCAGCTGGCAATGGGAAACCCATCATCACTGGTGAGGGAAACACAGCCTCTGCGTAAGATGGCCTTCCAATTGATAAAATGTTGATCTGTGGCAAGTCACAGGATATCTGGTGGAAGAGAATATGTTGTTGGATATGAAATACAGGCAATGAGAGGCATGAAGAAAAAAGATAGTTATAAGAATAAGACATTAGGTGGTTATTGCTAAGAATCATTACTGTTCTACAGAAAGATAAATGAATTTCTAGGGAATAATACAGATTTGAAAGTCAGGTGCAAAACAGAGGACTTCTTTGGATGCAGACAACAAAGTCCTCATTTCCTCTAACAGGAATGTAGAGAACTCAAAGAACAAGCCTATTTCTTTATCAAAGTGGCTGAACTTCAGAGTTAAATGCCCAGATGAGACATATATGTTACGTCAAGATCAGGGGTCTGTTTGAAAACAAAAGCCAAAAAACCTGGTACTCTATTTGCATGGATAAACCCAAAGATTTTGATTTCTAGGCTCCTCAGGAAGAAGATCCAGAGGACTGCCAAATTAGTAAAAAGTTTGGGTGCTCAGTGGTCAGAGGCATACTAAGACTCCAAATTAAAAAACAAACAAACAAACAAACAAACAAAAACAAAAAAACCTATCTTTGTATTTTGCACATCCTATAATGAAGAAGGAAGCAAAACTTCTGGGAATTTTGGGGGTAGTATACTCTACACCAAGGATAGTGGTCTATCACATCTACTATGCAACTCTGCATGGGCCCAGAATAGGATAGAGCTACTGCAGGTGTAGGCTATGCTGCCACTTAGATCATACAATCTGGCAGACCACATGATGGGTATATTGGTGGTAAAATAGCTTCCATATATAGACAAAATTTAGAAGATTGGGGTCCAGAGGGTCTGGAATTCAGACATATAGGTAGACAAATGGGAATGGACACAAACTGTCCATACCATTTTATCACATATTAATGCTTACCGGAGAGCATAAACTATGGGAACGACACTGAAACAAGCAAGTATAGTATGTAACTGGCCAACTGATGTCAACCCACCTCTGTCGTCGGCCTCTGTAGATCTGACACAATGAACCAATGAACATATGGTAGAAGAGATGGAAGCCCCACAGCATGGAATTCTAATTTAAGAAGGCTCATTTAGTTGTTTCAGGCTCTGAATGTGCAACTCCCTAACAATGTTGAGCCACTGGTATGACACTATTTTGAGAACCCCAACTGACCACTTGATGGCAAGTTGACTACATTCTGCCTCTTCCATCCTGGAAGAAACATGAGTTAATTCTTTTCTTTTCTCTTTGTAGGAGCTTATTTTTAATGAATAGATACATATTGCATTTACAGGTTTATCTTTCCTGCCCTCCAGGACTGAGCCAAGATCACTCCCTATTCACAAATTACTTGAAGTCCATTGTGATAAGATCCCATATGAGATCACGCCAGACAAGGGGATATACTTTATAGTAGAAGTATAAGGGTATTCTCAGAAATAAACTTCGGTAAAGAAAGTATTAGAGTCATCCAAGAAAGAGGATTTTCCTTGATGCCATATTAAAAAAAAATTAAATAAGTGGTCTTTGTACAAGAGCCATTACAGCAGAAAATTAACATCAAAGTGGCTTTACAGAGTAAGCAAAAGTGATTTTTATGTGATTAAGTCTTGAATCAAACATCAGTAAAAATAAATAGCATTATAATATATCTTGTTAAATATATTTCAGAAAGGTGATCACAGGCCACTGTGGAGGGGCTATTGATATAGTTTTTCATTATTCTGAGTTGACAAAACAGCAAAATTAAATGTATTATATATGTATGTACATAATTATTTATTTACTTACTTGTTTATTATTGAGAGATAATTATCTTCCCCCTCTCTCTGCCTGCCTCTCTGCCTACTTGTCATTTCTGTCTGTCAATTAAACAAATAAAATCTTTAAAATAAAAAATAAGAAGAAAAATGAAAGGATTTTCCTTCTCTGCTGTGGTCTAAACAGAACCAGTAGAGAATATGCATATATATTCAATCCTCAAAGCCTATATTTTTATAATTTTTTTCAGAAGTCCTAATTTAATCTATCTTTATTATGTTGACTGTAAATATGAGATGGCTATTAAATTAGCCAAAAGAGAGCTTCATCTAAAAATTCTGCAATATACCATATTTCCTTCAGAATCTGACGTCAGAGTACACTTCACCCTTTTTACAAACCACATCCATCAGCAACAAGGTAGAAAATAGTTGTACTTATTTACTGGTGAAATAAATTTTTGTAGCAAATTTTTTAACATCAAAATTGTATTTGAGACTGCCCAAACAAAACACTCTGGTTGAGAGCATGTCAAAAAAGACCAGATTTACGCCTCTCATGACAGCCATAACTTGGCCATAATGCATGTAATTAAGGTATCAATTTAACAACCTGTACAATAACACAGTTCTATAAACATGCAGGAAGCAGTAAGTTACGGCAGTTATGGCTCCTCCCTCCTGGGTTGAATTTCCTCTTTGTCGAGTATTCATATTCACATCCAGACAGTCTGTCCTTAAGGGATACGGAGTGACAGCTGTCTGCTGGTCTCCCTCTCCTCTCCCTGGTCTCTTATAAGCCTTCTTCCCCTACCCTCTGAGTCTTGCTTCCTTGCTGCGCAGTACTGCAATTCTCGATGGCTCACTCTGAAAGTGATCTCTGCAGCCCCTTGGGCTCTTCAGAGAGAAGGTAATGCTTAACTACCAAGCCCCACCAAGGGCTTTATTGAAAAAAATAAGTCATTTGGTGCATGCACACAACAAAGTCTAGTCAGCCTTTCTCTAGAGGGCATCTGATTTGGAGCTAGAGTTTTCCCTCATGAGAAGTTCAGGCAACATACCATGAAGTAAGACTAAAAGGTGATATTGAATAAACTGCCCATGAACTGACAAGAGTTCAGACTCTGAAGAGGAACCTACTGGCTTTTTGTACAATAAAAACAGACTCAGTGCTGCCAAGCTTTTCTTTAAAAGTATGTAAGAATGAGAAAGCAATAAAAGAATGTAATCTCTTAGCATAGAGATGGTTTGAACATTCTGGTTTAATTCTGGAGATGCTAGGCTTTCTCTTGGATCCTGATGTGTCTCCTTTTTCACCTGTGTTTGCTGCTAGGCGAACATGGTGGTTATTTCCTCGTAAGGCTTTTATTTAATCTCTCTCTCTGTTGAACTTGCCTCTACAACACACGGTTAATCTAGCTTACCTTTCTCTCTATCCTGAAGAATTTCTCCTAGGAAAGGACATCCAGCTTGATCCCATTTATTTTGCTGCCTGGGGATCAGCATGGATGAAGGGGATGGAGTGGAGGCAGACAGGAAGGGCAGGGAAGGAAAACACTCTTCTATCTTTAGCTCTTTCTCTGTGAGGGATCATGTTGGTGGCAGCTGAGGTAAGAGAGTCAGTAAGAGAAGCTACCGATTCTTTGAGCTGTTTTGGGAATTCTAAGCTAAAGGAACACTTGAGGCTTTCAGAAATGTATTTCTAGTGAGAACCCCCCAAATTTTTTTTCTAAAAGCATAGCATCAAACAAAATGTGGTATTCAAGCCCCAGGTGAAGAGCTTGGATGGGGCACTCAACAGGGATTTCAGTTTTGGGATTTGTAAAAATGATCATCATAATAAAATCTACCTCACATTGCTCCACTGAGGATTCAAAGAATTGTGTGTGCATCTAGAACATCGAGCAATTTCCCCCCTAATTACCACAAATCCCATTAGTTAAAAATGATGGTATTCATTTTTGTTATATGACCAGAAGAAGACCAGAGAGCCCTGGAAAAAAATAAAAAAATAAGGAATCCATATAATCGCTCCATGTGAGCTGGTGTGGGTTAGACCACCACGTGTCCTAGAAGACAGTATTTACTTGTGCTCTTAAAAGTAAAATCATGCAAGTGTTTTATATTTTTTAGTTTCATATATTTAAGAATGTGGGGCATTATGAGTTGATTGTGTGACCTCTCTGTCATCTGGAACCACTCGTACACCTGTGCGAACTGATCTTCATAGCAATACAATAATCTTCTGAGGGCAGGGTGGCTTGCATTTTAAATGGAGAAATCATTTCTGTTTATGCTGTAACTCTTCCCAGAGTACAACGAAAATTGAAATCTTCTGGTCCTAGAACCAACCCCAAACTCTATGTCGCAGCCTTAAAAACCAAAACAAAACCGTTCTCATTTGAATGTATACAGCTGGTCTCTAAGAAGATCTCCAAAGTAGAAGCGAACTGAGCTCCAACTTTGGAAAGTCAAAATAAAGAGGAGTTGATGTATAAAAATGATGCTAGCCCTGGAGCAAAGAGGGCTTCCCTCTGAGACAGGATGGATCACACGCCAGGGCCGAGAAAAGCTTCCTGTGGCTGCAAGGTAGAAAGCAGTCACTAAGATTGAATGCCAAGAGCCCCACTTCTTGAGAGCATGAATAAAACCCTGTGGCACCTTTGATAAGACTGTTACCCTTGGAGCTGGATCAAATTCCATTGGGGAGACTGCATTTCCCATCTATTTTTCAATGGCTTCTATAATGCCATCTTGCTTTAAGTTACCCTGTCATTAATCATTTACCTCATTTCCTCTCATACTTTAGAAACTGTAATAATAAAAACTCATCACATAATGGCTAATATACTGTGCCAAGCTTAAACAAAACAAAGCAGCCATTAATGGTAGAAAGACCTTTAAAATTTTTTTCACCAGTTCCGTGGGGTCATGCAGGGAAAAAGAAAAAAAAAAGTCCTATTTTACATGAGAAATTATCTAGAAAAATATGGGGTCATGGACTGAAATTGACCTGGCTGCTGATCATTTCATAGCCTAATTAATTATTGACTCCGTATCTATGTAATTACTGATGTCCTTTATAATTGCTGGCTTGGACATTTCCCACTTACATTTGAGGATTTTTCACTTCTGCAAATCTATTTGTAGGATTTCCCTTTTCATCTGGGTAGTTTGCACAGTGCTATTGATAAGGCATAAGTACTAACTTTAGGTGCCATTTATAACTCAAAAATACCTGCTGACATCAAATCCATAGAGAGAGCTGAGTCATCAGCCACATGGAAATGATCCGTACTTGTACTTCAGCTTGAGGTACTGAGCTCAGGGATGGATTTCAGAGGACACTGAGGGTTGACCATTACTCATATGCTCTTTAGCTCTGTTTTATGTGAACCTGCAGATTCTGAAACCCTTGCACTTATCTGGACCTAATAATCACAAATCGAGGTTTAAACATCTTTTAGCCAACTACCACAGACAAATATATTATAGTAGTTTGTCAGTGAATTAAGGTGATATCTTAGAACAGCAAGGCTCCCTGGTGGTCTAATGGCTAGGATTCAGCACTTTCTTAGAATAGCAAGGCATCATCAAATTTTTGAAATAGAAGAAATGAAGGTGAGATTCTGTCTGGCTCTCCCCCTCCTTCTCTCTCTCTCTCTCTCCCTCTCTCTCTCTTTGTCTCTTTCTCTCTCTGTCTCACACACACACACACACACACACACACACACACACACTGTTGGAGCAAGGGTCAGGTCTATATCTACAGCATTGTGGCTGACTTCACCCATTGAGCGAACATAGCTCTTGTCTTTACTGTGTACCCCGAGGGAAGCAGGGGAATGCAGGAAAGGAACATCTGCTTTGGTATCACACTTTCTTATTTTGTCTCCAGAAATTCTGTGTGAACTGGAGGACAGAGTTTTTACCCCCATCTGTTCTTCATCACAGAGTTCTTAATTCACATTTGTAAAATGAACATTCCTTCAAGTCTTTCAAGACATTTCTATTTTCTTAAACCTCTCTTTCTGTCCCTTTTGCTTAATTTTTTTTAAAAAAGTGTGCTCAGCAATCCCTTCTGAGGTCAGCTTTCTACAGTCTGAGAAGAAAATGGTTTAAAAGAAAAGAGTACTCAGTTCTGTTCTAGACTCCTCTGTGTTCCTGAACCAAAGCAGTGATGTTGGTAGATAAGAACCAACAACAAAAGCAGCCAAAATAAAAGTAAAATAAATAAGGACATTTTGAGATTCCTCTGTGATCAGTGTGCATCCACTGGGATAGCTGTGCCCTGAGTAAACCCCAGTTAAACTTATCCAGGACCAGTCCTATCATTCATGAACAGAAGGAGGGTCACAAACCAGGGTGTTACAGTTATGAACTCTCTGGTAAAGAATAAAAGTTTTCTGTTGTCCCTGCTTGATATCATTCCCTATCACTGGGAAGGACTAGGAATGTAGTAAGTTCACCCAGTGCTTTAGTCGAAAAATATGTCCTGAAAATTGCATAGCAAAATAGATTAACAAATAACCTGTCTATATTCTCTCATTAGGTATTAGATTTCACACATTTCTGGAGAAAGATAAACCTAGCATGCTTATGGATTTTTTCTTTAAGCAGACCTAAATGGTTTTATAAGGTCTGTCATTGGAAACCAATATGAAGGAGCGAGAGAAAGAAATCGACCTGCTGCCACATGAGACCTGAAATATTAGATCGTTCCCGGAATGCAGGGACCACTGAGCATGCCAACCCACTCTCAGCTGAACTCGGATGGAGGCAAGAGTGACAGCTATTTATTACGACAGAAAACAGGGTATGCACTTTAAAGATCAGCAACATGATGTAAATATTGACTCGCCTCAATTTTTAAGCCGCTGGAAGGGTGTTTGTAATGTTAAACCCTCCTTCTGCAAATCGGTCCTGTCAACACAGGATGGTGGGGAGGGGGGGCTGGATATTGACAAGAAATGAGAAAGGGTTTGGCCATGGGAGTATTTGTATTTTTTCTCATTTAAAATACATGCAGATAAGTTCCTAAGTCCCCATGGAGAAGTAGAGAGCTGGGCTCTCAGTTTCTGGAGCTGACTGACATTCTCTCACTATCTCTCCATAAGGGGAAAACCTCACTAAATCACGTTCATCCCAGAGAAAGATTACTGTGCTAATATTTTAGCATGATGATTCCCATTTAGCTTCCCCGAATGAAAAGCTTTATCTTGAGTTCTCCTTTGAGTACTTCCTGGAGGTTTTCAAATTTGGTGTTTGAAGAAAAGTACTAGAAACTTAAAAGATGGCATCTGGGTCCTGCTCTTACAAATCTGTCTCTCTGAATGGCTGGGATAAAATCTTCATTCCCTGGGGTAGAAAGAGGTTTCCTCTAGGGTGAGCAAAGGAAATCCTTTTGTTTTCTTGTCTAATTTTACTGACTCATGAGGGCATCAGTAGTTCACTTACCTCAGCGTCTCTGACTTCTTATCTTTAAAAGTGCAAAACATTTCCCTGACACCTGCCTTAAGTCATTGTGTTAGGACTTGATTTAGAAGTACACAGTTTAGTTGGCTTTAAAAGTGAAGCTGCTACAAGCTTTAAGTTTTCGTGCACTCAGATTCTTCTGCCACTCTCCTCTGATGAATGCCAGGGGGGCTTTAGGGCACATCCGGAGTGGTACTGTTTCAGGTCAATTTTCAAGACAAATGAATTGTGGAATACAGTCAGTCAAGTACATGCACTCTCTTTGTCAAAAGGTATATAAAAATGAGATTCAGGTCATACTCTAGAACACTCTGTGCCTCTATACAACTCTATGTCCCAAGTATAAATCATACAGCAAATTCTGGGTCTAAACCATTCACCCATTTTGGTGTGTGTGTGTGTGTGTGTGTGAGGTGGCATCTACCAGCCATTCAAGGTCATTCAGCTTCACAGAGGAAGGACAATATACTGAGGTGAAGAGGGCACCTGGGTGGCTCAGTGGGTTAAAACCTCTGCTTTTGGCTCAGGTCATGATCCCAGGATCTTGGGATCGAGTCCCGCATCAGGCTCTCTGCTCGGCAGGGAGCCTGCTTCCTCCTCTCTCTCTGCCTGCCTCTCTGCCTACTTGTGATCTCCGTCTGTCAAATAAATAAATTAAAAAAAATACTGAGGTGAAGACCCATAGCGGCAGGATGGCTTGGGGGAGTGTATCAGTTTGTTATCAAGTGATGGCTCGCCATGGGCAAAGGGTCCCCAAAGCAGTCATTCTTGGCAATATCTTCCACTTTCTTCCAATCTGTTTAATAAACCCTTAGAGCCTCAGCCCTGAGTCTGGACATACTTTTGGAAAGTTAGCATTTGAATTTGGGGCAGTTTGTCAACTGGATTTTGGGGGGGGAGCTGGGAAAGAGGAAATTCAAAGGATGCCCGGCTGAGAAATGAGAGAAGGAAGGCGTGATGGTAAGGTAACAGACACACTTGTGGCTATATTCTCACTGTCCTATGATGACCTTAAGCAAGTTTCCCAATTTCTTGGAGCCTTAATTTAACACCCTCACCCCCATCCTCCTTTTCTCTCATCTCTATTTCTCTCACTGTGTCCATCTCTGTCTCAATCTCAGCAGCTTTTGTGTGATTAGTAGTATTTGCCAATCTCCTTGGGAAAATAATTCCACTGAGACAGACTTCAGGCCACTACTGTGGAGCCAGTGAACGTGGATTTGGGACAAGGTGCGCACAGATGGCTCAGAGCAGCTGGTGTGAGCAGTCCTGGCACATACTGCCAGACCAACGGAGGTTTGGTTATAACACGTGGAGAAGGAGTGAGAGGATGCAGTTGCCCTCACAACAGTTATGTAAAACAGAAGGTTCAGAACTCTGGAAACCATGAGAGGAGAGAACATCTCTTATTTTTAAGACCATGAGAAAGCTGTGTATCTATCCTGGTATCAAGACTAGGCTCTTACCTATGCAAAGGGTGGATAATTTGTAAGAAGCTGGGCTGAATCTAGGTAATTTGTAGCTGGTGAACATTGTCCCTGGCTTTCTTAAGAGCAGATTCAATTTTACTTAATTATTTTCAGAAAAGTGCCAGGCTCTGGGCTCACTTCTGCCAATATCAGATAATCCCTTCTCCCAAACTGTTTATGGGCTCTTGGAGAGAACAGATATCCAAAGTCAATGTGATATAGCAGATAGGTAAGAGATAGAGTCCATGTCACAACAGGGCAGCTGAGTACTCAGTTTACCTTGGATAGCTCAAGGCACTAAAGGGGAGTAGGGATTTTGTTTAATCTGAAAGCATGAGTGGGGATTTGATGAGGCTTTAGAGACAAAGACAATCTTACCTGCCTATGTGTGGAAAGAGAAACAGTGTGGTATGATTGGGGACCTGACAATACCTCGATTTAGATGGGATATAGAATGTGAGCAACAGTGTCCATTCATGAGCACAGAGAAGTAGGAGGGTTCTGTACGTCTGGCACAGAAGAATATGGTTTTTATCTTATAGGAATGGTGACACACTGGCAAGCAATGACATCACATCACTCATGTGGGATAACAGGGAGCCATATGGATAGCCTCATAGATCTCATATTCGGCTAAATGGTGTTCTCCATACAACTAACCCTCCTTGCACCTAAATCTCAGGTTAATCATCACCTCCACAGAAAAGAATGACTTCATTATCCTATTCACTTTTTTCTTATAGAGCTTCCGATAAAAATTATATTTTGTTTTACAGATACACATTTCAGTTTCAGGTTATAAAGAATATATTGCATTTGTTTTCCTTCATCTGAATTTAATTCTGAGCTTAAATATCCATCCTCCTAGGATAAGAGAATTCAAGTATAGCCATTTTGGAGGTTTCCTGATCCAACAGTTTGAGAAATTTCCTGGGATAATCCATGAGATTTCTCATGTCATGAGATACCCCTCTTCCCAGCCTTATTTGCCCTCATACTTCTTTTGCATTATGTGGAGGGCATGGAGAAATTTGGGGAAATTAGGACCCGGCCTCCATGTAGAGCACACAGCTGCTCATCCACAAATACTACCACCGTCTGGGGCTCTTTCTGAGAGTGTGGCTATTAGGGAGACCCATGGTTCTTTTCCAAGGCTGAGGAAATCACATGCTTCTTCTATTTCAAATAAGTAGAAAGAAAAACACAGGAAAAGATACACAATTATTTTTTTAATTTTGTCAAATTTTTATTGTTTTGGGGTGCATGTTCCCACCCACTGGGCTGAGGACCTTGGGGGAATACATACTCCTTGTTCCCCAAGCTACTGGCACAATGCCTGGTGCACAACTGGGTTTTTATTAATATGTGTTATATAATTTAATTTATTCAAACTCACTAAAGACATTTTTACTAACTGAATTTTGCCAAAAAAGAAACCTAAATATAATCATTTGGTGCTTAACAAGTATTTTACAATGAAATAGTTGAAATAATCTTAAACATTCTGACCAGTTTCACTTACTACATCACATGTGAGTGTTGTTATAAAACATTTGTGAGACAAAACCTGAAAGGTCAGGAGTTCTAGATTCATTTTCCCTTTCTTTGAAACAAGATATTAGGGTCCTTAAATCATAAATATAACGAAGTCTTTATGTTATTTATCTACCTCCCAAGAAGACTAATTTTTTAACCTCTTTAAACCAAAATACTGCACTGGTTTAAAAAAAAAAAATAAAAGGACACCGAAATAAAGTTTTTAAACCCTCCCCTTATATTGAATTTTCCATATAAGTGTGAATGATTAAAGATACTGATTTTTTCTTCCCACAAATTGATGGCCTTAAAATGCTCATTAACTGGAAGTTATATGGGTACATAGCTAGTCAATAAAGGGTAGACTTGCCAGTGACAAGCAGAAAAGTTCACAGTTAGCATAAAACCAACGAAATTGACCAGAACTGCACTTGGAGGCCATTCTTAAGTTGGAAAATTTTTGTATTTGTTCATACTCTTGACATCTCTTGACTCAGAAAGATCACCTTTCCCCACTTTAAATGATCCAGAGAAGGGTGTTATTTTAGAGAGTTGCTTATAGGATTTTGATTGGCAGCATTTCCCACATCCAAAAGCACTCATAGGTGTTTTCATAATCATTACACTAAATTAATTATGCTTGACTGTTCAACAGTCACCTATACTAACCTCCTTTCTGTCATGATACTTATTTTGTAGGCATGCAGCTAGTATTTTCTCTTGTAGACACACATGGTGTCATGAAGAAGGGCAACCACTTTGGATTTGGAAAACTTTGTATTGCTGGCGGAAGAAATTGGGCTAATCTCCGTGTCATTCAGGCTTAGCTTTCTCTGAGCTAATCACACTCGCTCTTGGAGTTGTTTTTAAGATCAAAAAATTCAAATGCAGTGGTCTGAAAATTACTTTGGACATTGCCTAGATGGAAGGGTCCTGGAGGCCTCTTCAGGCCTTTGGAGGATACGGGGGAGTGTCCATTGTCTTTGTCTCAATGGGCTCTTCTCCACCACAGCGTCTTCAGCATGTATCAGTTGTAAAATAGACTGGTCTTCTGTGTGATTTTTTGTTTCAGAGCAAGATTCTGCTTTAAAGCTGTTTTTGAACATTGCCAAATGAATATATATATAATACCGTGTGAAGAGTAAAGAAATGTTATTGTGTTATTTTTTACTGTGTCCTCACGTGGGTTTCACTATTAGCAATAAATAATAAATTGAAGAAAAAGATTTATAATTGTAAGAATATTTCAGTTTCTTTTGACGTGGCTGTCCAAATTTTATAGTTAATACCTTTTAAGTCTTTAGGTATGTGGCTCAGTACTAATTGTTATGCTTGATCAAATGTGACTTATGCGTGCATATGTTGCGGCATTGATTTTTAAAGACTGATTAACACCATCCAGGAGGCTGGCTGATCAGCCAGGAAGAGTGTGTCTTGCCTCTGCTTACCTAACTGTGATCTGAAATACTTGTTTTAAGAAAAATAAACCATAACACCAATAGTGCATTACAAGGATAATTCTTAATATTCAGTGTAATATAACCCTTGGCACATTCATTTAATTTGAACTTTGAGTTAACAAAATCTGATGTTGTTCATCGGTTGTATATCCAGACTTTATAGTTTTAATACAACGATAGGATAATCCCAAAGTCCCAGGTCCTATTTGTTTTGAAAGAGTGACACTCACCATTTGGACACATCAATATTGACCTTGGGTTCTTTGGAGTATTTTTGCCAGGACTCTGGGCTTTCAAAGACCACGTTGTAGGAAACAAGGTATTTACTGAAAACAGTGTAAGGTTTTAATAAAGGAGGGACATCAAATAGATTTAGTCTTGTAAATTAGGAGCTTGAACAATCCAGTCACCAAAGCTATTCTGTGGATGACTCTGACTTTTGAGCAGGTCTTCATTTCCATGGGAGGTCTATTGCTTTGGTCCTGCAGACGTTCTTGGATACAGAGACTGATACTACATGTGTGCAGTCAACGCAGACACAGGTTTAAGTTCTCTTACATTTATTTAGTTCGTTTCACTTTCATATTTCATTTCCTTAAATATAATCAGGGAACATAGTTACCTCCACCAAAGCAGATTGAAAGAGACACCAAACAAATGTCACTTAACTCCTACAGAAGAACGCAGGGTTGGAGAAACACTACATAGCTGTCATAATTCAACAGCTGAACACCAGTCAAGAATTCAGTTCCTAGAGGACCAAGAAATCATTCTGCAAAGAAAGGGGCTCTAAGGATCAAGGAGGGGGATAATGACTGTGAATTTTGAACTAGGAAAAAATTCCTATTCACAGAGCCCAATGGACTATCTTCAACTCTCTTCAGTGTTTAAATTATGTTGCTATGTTTTGTACGAGAATTCTGTTAAATAGGAAATGATATGACTAAATCAAGCAGACAGAGACCAGGGAGAAGAGCAAGGAGAGAGAAGTGAGTAGAAGAAGCAGAGGGAGAAAGAACGTGCAGCTCTGCGAATTAATGACTGTCAGGAGAATAATGGGTGTTTGAGAAGAAGAGGGGTGGCCACCATGAGTAAAATTCGACATTTGCTGGGAGGTAATCTAGGGACAAAAAAGCCACAGAAAACATTTCCACTTTGTGTTACTCTATCAAATGGAAATAAGGAACTATATATACATTCATGGTATATCTACAGATTATGCCTTATATCCTTACAGGAACTCTCGAGAATTAAAAGGGTGGCACTTCTCATTCTCCTCACAGTAAGGATGAAAAAACAGGTCTAAGGAATCACTGTCTCTGGAGGTCACCTAATCAATAAACGCCAGAACCACTCCTTCCAAATTCTACTTTCTTTCGGCCTTTTATGCCAAGTGGCCTGCTGTGTCCTTTCTTCTCTCACATGGATCACATCTAAGCAGTCTGAAGAGTGGAGAAAAATACTTTGGCAATTTTCTCTAGAAACCATAATCCAAAAAAAAAAAAATAGTAATAACCCTGGCAGGGACAGAGTATATTCATACACTCTACCGTAATCTGGGGAAAACACTGTCTCCCATCTCCAGATATTAGGTGCGCTGTGAAGCAGGAGATGAACAGGAGATTGTATTTATGGACAACTTCACATTAAGCTGTGCTGGTCTATCATCAAGGAGGGAAACATGAATGGGGGCGGGGTTTCACCTGATAGCTTTATTGGGAACTAGACCAAAGTCTGGTGGATGGTTATTTCCCTAAATCGTATGACTTAGCACTCATTTTACATCAATATTGATTATATAGTACATATGTGCTCCTGCTGATTAGATGGACTGCTTCACTGAAGTTTCCTCGAGACTAGGAAAATGCACTTTGAAATGAGTTTTATTTGCTTCTTCCTCACATAATGAGAAATCTCATCTTTTTCCTTTAACTAGTCCAATGAAATTATTGCCAGAAAACAGAATTTGGAAGGACTTTCCTTAATTCTATCTTTTTCTTGGCATAATCAGATCCTAAAATCCTGAGTATCAAGAAACCTTTTATTTTCCATTTTGTTTTTAGGAACTGAAAAAGTGATCACTTACAGTTGGTTTTGCTGGATGTAAGTCCTGAAAATTCTCACAGCAAGTGCATGTCAAAAAGACAGAGTAAGCTTACAATTAATTGATGTAACAGAGGGCCTTTTTGGCATAATAATTGCTTTCTCTATGCATGTTAAGGCTTTGAAAACTCTAAACCCCCCCCAAGGATTTCTACTATTATTAAATATTATTCCCATGTCTGCCAAGAAAATTTTTCTTTAATTGATTTTCTTAAGGTTTTGTTAATGATATCTCTGTTTGTAAAATTCTCTCTCATATCACACAAGAGTTTCTTTCAATTTTAATGAAACTAACTCTAATTGATGTATCACTCTGGAGCATTGCAATTCACACTATCCATGGTTCTGATCTCACTTTAAAAATCAAAATATTGTGTGATACAATTAGAAAGGGCATGAGATAACCTCAATCTTTTAACTCAAGTGCAACTCTTCATGCTGATCTGAACATCACGCTTCCGTTTGCTCTGGTTTTAGAGATGACTCATCTTAAAAAAAAAAAAAAATTGTCTTTCCTACTGCCTATAACTCATTCTTAATCCTTAGCTCATAAATCAGAGCTTTTACCTTCCTCAGCTTCTGAAAACAAATCCAAACCTTCATAAATGCATTTTCTATTGATCCAACGCTTATGAAAACCTTTACCTTTTAACCAGCGTCTACCATTCACGCCTAACTCCCAGATAAATCGCAATTTCAAGTTGAGATGAGCTAAACTGGTTCAAACATTCTGAAATGGCATCCCCCTTCCTGGGAAAACAGTTGGGATTTGAAGGAAAGATCAGTCTGAAAGAAGAGCCCCGTGCTTTCCCTAGATCACAAAGGGAAATTTTTGCATTGTACATTTCTGAAGGGATGCATTTAGTCAGGGGAGGAAAACAGAAAGAGGTCCTACTGTTAGAATTGGAATGAGCTCATAGAAAGTCAAAAGATCATGAAATGACACAAGAACACGTGGGGAATTTTGCCTGACTGGACAAAGCAATTGTGTTGCTGAGTGACAAACCGCCTAATTAAAAGAGATTGGGGAGGACAGGTGGAACAGTCTTAAATTTAAGTTGAATAATGATGCAAGAGGTAGTAACCACAATGTCTTTATGTGAGAAATGCTGTCATGGAGTCCTGTAGTAGTGGCCAGCGAAAGATTGTCTGGGATAGAACCAGTGACTTTTGTAAGGTCTGTTGAATGCTGGGGAGAGAAAATAAAAGATACAGTGGTGGAACCATCATGTAAAACAATCTTTGGTCAGAGTCCTGCCTTTGTCAAACTTTCCCATAGAACATCCCAGTTTGTTGAAAGAATTAGTGAATGGCTTGGTTACATGGAATAAGTTGGGGGGCCAAGAATAGCTTTATTGTCAATAGATACGTTGTGGGAAGACAATATCTAGGAAATAGGCAGGATGAATTAAAGAAGAGTACAGTGGACTTGTTTTGAGTTATTTGTCCTGCATAGCTCAGGACATGACCAAAAAATTCAGATTAATTTAGGAAAACTCCTGTGCTCATGCGTGGGGAGGCAGGGTCTAAAATTTTCTGTAAATTGAAACTTGTGTTTTGGCACACAGTAGAAGGTGGGATTCCAGAGTTTTGTGAAGTACTCAGAGAAATGACTTCTTTCCCGCTCTCACATGAACCGTATCAACAGAGAAACTGTAAAGTTCATTGGGGACAGACAGAATCTCATCTTTGCCAGCCTTGCCCTCCTCCAGATTTAGAAACTTCACATTTTAATAAAATCTCTGTTGGAATTAAAACATTTTGGGGAACCCAGCTGAACAATTCTGGTGAATATTCATTAATGATAAAATTTTAACTGGACAATGGGATATTTTTTCTAAATCGGGGCAGCAAAACTATTAAAACACATATTCATACACACAAAGAATTTTTAATATTTCAGTTTTTTTTTCTGGGATGGCATTGCCTTGCTCTGCAAATGTCAACAGCTGCTTACCAGCTTCCATCAGCTAGAAGATGGAAGCAGTATGTATAGGAAACACCAATGCATCCAATCAACTATCTTGTAAGTCAATTTACTGGTCATCTTTTATTTTGCACTGAGGCTTATCACTCATGTAAACCAAACTTCACAATTCTGACTCTTACCACAGGCAAAAGCTAAATCTTTCCTACCTTCCTTACATTCATTTGGCTCATAGGCATACTTGAATCTTGGCCTTTTGGAGAGAAGCTATGTCTTTGCATATAAATTTGCTACAAGTGAAAAAATAATAACATAAAATAATATCAGTGTTAATAATAACTTAAGAATGATTAATCTCTTCTAAATGTAAGCATTTAAATTTGTTTTTGAATTTAAATACTTGCCTTTCTTAGCTAAAGCCACTGCACTGAAAATAGTTTGGACCACTCAACTCTATAAAATAGGCTCAGAAACTATTCTCCTATTATCTCCTTCTCCTTCTTCCTCTCCTTCTTATTTTAAGAAAAGGAAAAACCTACTTGGAAAAACTTACACAAAAATAAATTTCTCAAATAAACAATTCAGCAGGTAAGATTTTGTTTCTTTTTTAGTTAGACTGTGATGTGTTTCAAAATGTACCATTAGGATGATGGATCTATTTAATTTCTCGATAGGTCCAGTAAATTTTGTTTCATTCATATGAGGCTACTTTATCAAGTAAATGCATTTTATCTTCCTGGCAAACTTCTCTTGGTTACTGCTACATCAAGGAGACAGATAAAAAAGATACAGAGATTTCAGCAATAATTAATAAACATGATCTAATAAGCACATGGCAATTCTGGGAAAAATTAAAAACAACAACAACAACAGAATAGACATCCTTTTTGACCACATGGTAGATTTTACTACTGTTTCCAATCATAGGATCCCTCACCTATAAGAGAATTCTTTCCAACTGTGTAATGTCTCCAGAAAGAGTGAATCGATGTTCCTGCTCCAATGTCAGGAATAGTTAATAATTTGCTTTATGAAAGAGATATTGACTAAATTTACAGTAAATATCTTTTCCAGCTCTATGGTTTCCTACTCTCTAAATGATGGTCTCTTTCTCTCTCTACCATTTCATAAACAGAAGTTTTAAATATACACATAATCAAATTCATTGAGTTTTTTCTTCACTATTAGTGTGTTTTGCATACTATTTATGAAATCGTTTCCTATCTCAAAACATGAAGAGATTTTTCTGTAATATATTCTAAATTTGAACATAGCTTTTATGCTGTATATTTGGTGCTCCTTTATAATTGCATCCATAATCCATATGGAATTGATATTTGGGGTATCAGGTAAGAGTTAATGATCTTTGCCCCCTTCCTGAGTTTGGACATCAAACTGCTCTCAAAAGTTTATGGAAAAGACTGCTTTCTCCTCATTATTCTGAAATGTCACTTTTCTCTCAATTAAGTGTCACTGTAGGTTATGTTTCCGTGTATGTGTTTATCCTTGCTCCAATACTATACTATTATAGTTGTAATAACCTGTATAAAGTTTTTATATGTTATAATTATACATATAATTATATTAAAAATATTATAATCTATATAATATTGCATGTTTTCTTATCATTGTTATCATCTTCCAGAGAACTTCAGCTATTTTTAGTTCTTTGCATTTCCATATGATAGTTTAAATGGCTTGTCAGTTTATACATAC
The DNA here is from genome assembly GCA_003697995.1 of Taxidea taxus jeffersonii. Lineage (NCBI taxonomy): Eukaryota > Metazoa > Chordata > Mammalia > Carnivora > Mustelidae > Taxidea > Taxidea taxus. Next base: position 97,751 of record RCUC01137310.1, on the reverse strand, counting down.
ACACACAGAAATCTGTGTGCATACATCTAAGAAGATATTTGAAATGATTCATGGAGACGCTATTCATAATAGCTCCAAACTAGAAACAAGAGAAATTACCATAAGACAAATTAATTGTGATATATGTTCATATAGTGGAATACTGCATATAAATAAAAATGAATGAACTACACCTATATGACACCACATGAATGAATCTTAAAAACATAATTTATTTCCAAAGAAGCCAATCAGAATATAATACTATATTTACCCACTAACACAGTATTTAAAAGCAGTCAAAATTAAAACTATACTGCTAAGATGTGCATCCATTCTTAGATGATAAAATTATAAAGCACAACAGTAAGCAATTATCACTAAAAGTAGTACATTGATTTCATTCAGGGAGAAGAGGAATTTGGGGGACCTCTAGAAAGAAAAGCATGTTCTATTTCTTTGTATGAGCATTATAATATTTTACATAGCTGCACATCTGTATTTTATGCACTTTTCTGTAAGTGTATTTCACAGTAAAATAATGTTTTAGAAAATATGTATAGACTTGCAAATTGGGAAGAAGATCCAAGATATTTTTTGAAAAAGCAGGTTGAGGGGGCGCCTGGGTGGCTCAGTGGGTTAAGCCGCTGCCTTCGGCTCAGGTCATGGTCTCAGGGTCCTGGGATGGAGTCCCACATCAGGCTCTCTGCTTGGCAGGGAGCCTACTTCCCTCTCTCTCTCTCTCTGCCTGCCTCTCTGCCTACTTGTGATCTCTGTCTGTCAAATAAATAAATAAAATCTTAAAAAAAAAAAAAAAGGAAAAGCAGGTTGAGGAGGGGAAGATAAAAAGGCATGACAAAGTATCAGTAATTAGGACAATGTGGTGTTTATGCAAGGAAGAAAACACTGACCAACTGAAAAGAATAGGGAGCTCAGAAGCTGACTCACATAATGAGAATTATTATATGAAAGAGATAACATAGCAAATTACTGAAAAAGAAAGGAGTTGTTCAACAAACGCAGATAAGAAATTTATTATACCTATGTTAAAAATCAGACCTCTAGCTAACATCATGCACAAAACCAAGCTCCAGATGGGTTAAGCATTTAAATACCAAAAGACGAATTTTGAAACTTCTAAAAATAATAGATGAACACCTTTCTCACCTGAGGATATGGAAGGATTTTTTAAGCAAACACAGAAAGTCCAGAGCATAACTACACAGACTAAAAGCCTTGACTTGCACGAAATTAGGTAGTTTGGTTCATCAAAAGACAATAACTTAAAAACTGGCAGAAAATATTTGCTGCACTTTTAATCAACAAAGGATTCCTACCTGTCAGTGAGGAAAGGTCAACGGAAGTAGACCTGAGCATGTAAGTAATAGACATATGAATAAACATCAATCTCACTAGTAACCAGGAAAATGCAAATTAAGGACATAATGAGAAACCATTTTTCAATCATTTGATTAGAAAAAGCTAAAAAGTCTGGCAGTCCCCACTGTCAAAGTACTGTTTTATACATTTTTGGTGAAAGCGTATGGCAGTTGGGACACCTGCGGGGCTCAGTGGGTTAAAGCCTCTGCCTTGGGCTTAGGTCATGATCCCAGGGTCCTGGGATTGAGCCCAGCATTGGGCTCTCTGCTCAGCAGGGAGCCTGCTTCCCCTCTCTCTCTGCATGCCTCTCTGCCTACTTGTGATCTCTATCAAATAAATAAATAAAATCTTAAAAAAATAAAATAAAATGTTTAAAAAAAGAAGAAAGTGTATTTCAGCTTCAGAAGTGAGTTGGGGGAAATTGGAGAGGGAGACAAACCATGAGAGATTGTGGAGTCTGAAAAACAAACTGAGGGTTTTGGAGGGGAAGAGGTGGGGGGTTAGGTGAGCCTGGTGGTGGTATTATGGAGGGCATGTACTGCATGGAGCACTGGGTGTGGTGCATAAACAATGAATTCTGGAACACTGAAAAGAAATAAAATAAAATAGAAAAAAATAAGAAAACAATTTAGAGTTGTCTGGTAAAGCTGAATATTCACATAACCTCACCTTGCCAATCTAGAGAGGTAAGTATGACGTGTGATTTTATAGGTTTTATTTATTTATTTATGTGTGTGTATGTGTGCATGCATGTGTGTATGCTGAATATATATTTGAGTGTATATATATATATATATATATATATATATATATATAACATGGGATATCCTCATATAGATAGATATAGATATGGTATCTTTGTGTTTAGGCATATATATGTGATAGACATATATGTATACATCATATATATGTATATGATAAACACAAAATTCAACAATGTGGCAAATTCTAGGGAAGATGAGAACATCAGGACATGATATGGGAGAAGATCACCTTAAGCTATTAAAAATATTCTAGTTATGGGACTAGATGATAGTTCCACAGTAATTTATAATAGCATTGAAAATAAATGGAAGAGTGAATAAGTCAATGATGATAAAACCCTGAAACTGCATATTTACCTGTATGTTAAAACCATTTCTTCAGGGCTTCCTTCATTAGACAAGGACTGGTCAAACCATAGATTTCCATCACTGAAGCTCCTACTTAGAGACTGTCTGTTAATGTGCACTATTCTGCTTTCTTTTCCATTACAAAGCTACATATAGACCTTTTACTAGCTATGTAAATTGGGACAGTTATTTAAGACCTAAAAGCTCACATCTCTTCTTCTGTGTAATGGAATAAAATATATCTATCTCGTCAATTTTACAAGGTGGTGGTGGGTTCAAAGAAACATTATAGGAGAAAGCTTCAGGAACACTGAAGTATGCTGTTAACCTATTATTTCTATTAGAACGATGCTCATGAAGCATCTTAATGCAGGTATCATCAGAAATTACACTCCAATTTGAATGCAATATATTGGCTACTGATAAATTTAAAGCTGAGTCCATTCACAATAAACACACACTAGTAAGCATCTTCTGGATACAGAAGACCACATGGAGATTGCGGGTAGGGGTATATCTCAGTAATATGTAAGCAGCTCTGCTCAGTAAAGGTAACTAGCCAGTTAGGCAGCTGATCCAGAAAGATGCATGCCAGTCCTAATCCACAGTGACTAACCAATAAGTCATCCCCACTACTGCTACTGCTTCCAAAAGTTATTTTCTCCTTAATCTCCCTCTTCAATCTACAAATTCTGTCTTACCAACTTTCATCCCAAGAGCTCCTTTTTTTCGTTCAGAGGGCTTGGAGTGGAGCATTTACTATTTCTTTTTGTTTAAACTGATTAAAGTCTTAATTTCAAGATTGCATTCTCTTTTACGTGGATCTATTACTTTATGTGCAACATGTTTGCTTGAACATTCAACTCAGATGCAACTTGATAAACTGAGGTTAGATCATTATGGATTCTTTTTTTATTCAGTGAGAATAAGCTCATTTCTCTCAATCTCTTTTCCATAATAAGGCTTTATAGCCTATTGTGGGTGAAGTAGGCTGAACTTCTGCAGTATGGGGACTGGGACTGGGAATGTCTTTAGGCAAGATTTTAATAGGAGGCTTTATATTACTAAGAAAACCTGAGATAGGGGCACCTGGGTGGCTCAGTGGGTTAAAGCCTGTGCCTTCCGCTCAGGTCATGATCCCAGAGTCCTGGGATGGAGCACAGAATAAGGCTCTCTGCTCAGCAGGGAACCTGCTTCCCCTCTCTCTCTGCCTGCCTCTCTGCCTACTTGTGCTCTATCAAATAAGTGAACAAAATTTAAAAAAAAAAAAAGGAAAGAAGAAAGAAAACCTGAGATAATTGCCATCCATGGCATTTCCCTGTTATCTTCCTCTTTCGGTATCCACATTATTTTTCAGAAAAGGAGTCAGTGATTTTCCAAACTGGCAATGGGAATTGGAGCAAACTTAGATATATATAGGAGACGTTAAATGACAGATAGATAGATAGATGATAGGTAGATGAAAAAGAGAGAGAGAGAGAGAGAGAAACATCAATATCATCCTAGGTTTTTTTAGATTGTTTGAAAGTTAATTCAGCAAATAATTACATGAATATTCAAATTTTCCTGAGTACCATCTTCAGTTTCTTTTCCTCAAATGAGGGCCAACTTATATTCTACTTGGTTTAATATTTTAACCATATTTTAATCTACTAGACTTGAAAACAAAATGGGGAATAATAAAATGAAAAGATGTAATCAAAAATAACATCTTACAAGAAAAATAAGAATAAACCACGATGCAAGAAGTTTTTATGCTCTCTAAGTCATATTCTAAATTGGTTCCAAGAAGAAAGTGATATTGTCCTCTTATGCAAACACTGCTTCCTTATTTTTTAATGTGCCATTAAATTTAGAGATTTAATTTTTCTGTTGGCATAAAGTTATTGTATGTTAATACCTTTCTGACTAGGCCATTGTGCTTGTCAAAATCAACAATTTAGTTGAGTGCAAGGGATCTTTCAAGGATGAATAGTAAGAGGTCTTACAAAGATTTTGGTGAGAACAGGAGCTGAGAATGCTAAAACTCACCTAATCCTTATGTAATCCTCATATAGGCAATTTAATCTTTTTTACATAGTATCCTTAACCCTGAGATTAAGTATGAAAAGCATAAGTAAAAGATGACATCGCTTTATAATTAATACTTGATATCTAGGGACTAGTAAAAAGGATTTCTCAGCATCTTTGCTAGCTCATGGTCCTTGGTCTTATATGCATAACTATCAGCAGGTACCGACTACAACTTTTTAAAGGTCCATAACCTTCAGAAGTGACGGAAACCAAATCCAACGTTCGACAATGAGATGCTGAGTCATTTAATGGTATAATTCGAACTTCATCTTCTCTTTGGGTGTTACCACCTACCACACCAATCTACAATGAGACTTATAAATACCCACGCTATCTTGATGTCTCCTAGATTCTCCATACTCTTTAGTTTCTTTAGAAAATAATACTTTTGCAAAAGGAAGATGTTGTGGTGCTTCTAAATATCTCAGATTTAAATTTCAGGACTTGAGAAATGCCCTTGGGGATTTCAGGGTCTAGACGCACAATTAAGAACATGGTTATTCACCTTTCCAAAGCCGTAGTTGGCTTAGGATGCATGAAGGGCCTCCCCAGCAGTTGGGTAATCACTTATACCTTTCACAACTGGTTCCCAGATCTCCTAAAATACTGTGCAGTTTTCAGTTAGTGCTTGATAAATGTTCCTCAAATGAGGGCCAAATGGGTTCCTCAAATGGGTTGAATTGAATTAATGTTCTGAGTAAAAATAACTTTAGAAGTCAGGGACATTATCTGTTGCCTGTAGCCCTGGTACAACCTTACATGGGCATTTTGTACTTAATACACTGTGATTTTGGTTATGTGAACTTACATATAAGCTTGGGAAGTGTTATTGAAATGAGGTTAATACATGTCCTGCAATATCTTAAGTATATTTATTTATTTATTTATTTGACAGAAAGAGGCACAGCAAGAGAGGGAACACAAGACAGGGGAGTGGGAGTGGGAGAAGCAGGCTTCCCACCCAGCAGAGACCCCGATGAGGGTTTTCCCAGGACTGTAGGATCATGACCTGAGCTGAAGGCAGGCGCTTAACGACTGAGCCACGCAGGAACCCCAACAATATCTTGCACTAATAATTACATCTGGCTTTTGCATATCAGCCAAAAGAATTGAGTATTAGAGTCCAAAGGAGAATTTTTTAAAGATAACAGAACAAAAATGTTTAAAAGGGGATCGTTTAAAGCAGAGCAAGACTATTAGGAGATTTAGAACTGACCAAGGAATACTGCTGTCTTTTCTGTGGACAAGTAAGCATTAAGGGAGACACCACCTCATCTAGCTCTGGGCCAAACAGCCTGGGGCCTTGAAAACAGAGTCTTCCAGAGGACAGAACCTTGTCCTTTTGTTATCTGCTTCTCTAAGATAAATAATTGGTGAACCCTAATAGCCAGGAGGCTCATTCCTCTACATTCACTATTTCTACTTCAGATGGCTCCATATTTTTTGCAAATCTATACCAGAGTGAAGTCTTTATCCCTGTGTGGTTCCAAGAGGGGTAGAAAAGGATAGAAGAAGAGCCTATACTATATCTCTTATTTTAACCTCTGCCTTCCTATAAATGAGCTTTTTTTTTTTAATAGCTTGCATGCCAGTATGCCTAATTTAATCAGCCTCAATCAAGTTGGGAAGGAAAGCAGGAATCAGAATGCTGAGCAGCAAAAATTCCCCTCTGTAATAACAAAGTAACAAAGAGGCTTTCATTACAGTTTGTGAAGCTCTAAGCAGAGTCAGATTCCATTTCTTTACAGATAAGTCTGGCTATGCAGAAAGGTCTAGAAACCCTAGGTCAAACTGAAAGGGAATGGAGGATTTTCTCAATTTCTAGGTATCCAACATGTTCTGTTGAATCTTCATATCTTTGTCAGGAGAAAGAACACATTTTTTTTTCATCTTTGATAGGTAAAATCAGTTATTCCTAGAGGCATAACATTATGGTTTAGAGCACGAGCATGGGTTGAAGAGAACACTGATTATATTAAAATGGACCAAATACTTAAGATCACTGAACTTCAATTTTTCTAAAATAATAATAATGCTACCTTTCAGATGTTTATAAAGGCTAAATAAGATATTATATATGGTGTACATAAAAACAGCAGCCTCTATAATGAATATCTGTCATCTTTGTATTCCCAGTATGCCTTCTGCACAATTAGTTATAATAGGGGAAGTTATTTATGGCTCTGTACCTCTCTGGACCCTATATCCTGGTGGCATTTATTGGTTTGTAATTTGAGCATGTGATCCAGATAAGTCACTCATACTCCTTACCTGAAACTGATCCCTAGTTGCTGGAATGAAAAATAAGCTTCATTCTGCTATGCTTGTTAGGTTGGGTTCGTGGTCCTAAAGCTGTTGGTAGTGACTGTCCCACCAAAGGGATGAGACCTACACTGGGAGGCCAAACTGAGGGATGGGTTGGTGTGGTTGGGAAGAAAGTGGAAGATTCTATGATCATTTTAGTTCTTGGTTCCAGCTGTGCCTGAAGCTACATCTGCCCTTGGAATTACCAGTTATACCATCCAGTAAATCCGCTCAACATTTTTTATTGCTGAAGATAATTACATTGGGGTTCCGTCACAGATAGTTTGAAGTACCCACTGAACGTGTTTGGGCTTCCTTGGAACTGTACTGCAATCTTCAACCACATTTTGGTATAGATAGAAGGATTTGTGAAAAAATCTTCTCTGATTGTCATTTGTCTCTACCACAGTTGAGACTGGTCAGTGAGATGACAGAAAAGAAAGGGGGAGAGGAAGAGAAAGAAGGAACGAAGGAAGGAAAGGAAGAAGTTTAGTTTATGAACTGCTTTAAAAATAAAGTTGTAGCTCATGTTGCTTAAGTGTAAGCAAAATTGTTATTTTTAGGTGCACATGACCTAGTACATAGGGTATATGGTCCTTCTTGTTGTAAATTATAGTTTTTGGCAGCTAACCAAGCTTTGTACGAATACCTCTTTGTCATTAACTAATTTATAATTCTGGTAAAGCTACTTAACCTCTTGAAATTTCAGTTTCTTCTTCTATAAAATGTGGGATTTAATAATACACAACTTCTGAAGTTGTTATACAAAATAACTTGGAAAAATATGTATTAGCTTAGCTAGTCTTTTATGCAGACAGTACTTTCAATACATGCAAACTGTTTCCATTGTTTTTTCAAAAGCTATGGACTCATTCTGACTTTATGAACCCTTCCTTTGTTTGTTGTCGTTGTTTGTTTTGCTTTGTTTTGTTTTAAACAAGGAATTACTTCCCTGCTTTGAGGAGTAGACCCGTGTTTATGGATACAAATTGCCAAAGACCACATTCTGACTCTTTCCATTTGGTTTCTTCTTAGCTAGATACTCCGTCTCCTCTTGAGCTTGTCTATTGCTTTTAAGCTAGGTTTACTTGATCAAATGCTTCTAACTTAATGTGGGTTTAAAAATGAAACTCAAGCCAGCTGTACTGATTTGGAGTCTATGAAGCATAATTATTTTTAGGAGACTCCGTAGAGGTTAACATCATTATTTTGATTATGAATCACATACAGAACACTTTATTTTTGCAAAGAGCTTTGGCATCATTTCATAATTTAAAGTCAAAAGCGACTCAGTGGGGGATGTGTCACCCATTACAGATGGGAAAGAAAAGCCAAAGGGAGCTAAACAATTGCAGAGAGAGTTCATCATTAACCAAAGTATTTGGTCATGGATTTCCTAAAGACTGTGTTCATGCAAGACCGATTCAACCAAGGAAGTGAAAATTCATGCAACTGTACATCATTAGTTTGGCTGTCTCTCTTTTTTACCCCTACATAAACATTTTAGGAAGGGATTTATTTATCAGAAACAATCCATTTTCCCTGATAGTACAATAGTAACTTCCTTGACCACAGTCTATAAATATAAGAAATTAAAGAAACTGGGCCATGCTGATTTAAATAATAACATTTCAAATTATTTAAATGTTCTTCATTTCGATATAATGCTTTTCAACCGTTGGTCAGCCATGGCTACCCTGACTGAATTCACTTTGGAATGGTAGCTTTCTCTATTCCTTCCTTATCTGTCCATTACTACCATCAATTGACCATAGTAAGATCAGTCCTATATAATAAATTGTGAAATCTTGGATTATTATCTTGTTTTATGATGCCCTATTGGCTTAAGTCATACTTTCAGAAGAGAAAGGGCCTCATAAAATTTAAAGGCTGAATTTTTTTAAAGGCTTATTCAGTGGTGTCCATAGGCAAATTTGAGGTGAATGAGAAAAGTCTCCAAATAGATCAAATATCTTTATAGAAGATATATATATGTACATATATAAAATTATATAAATCAAATATCTTTATGTAATAGATACATACATTATATATATACACAACATATACATATATGTATATATTATATCTCACACAAAGAAAGCTTTCTCAGAGAATGAGAATTATTTCTGATTTATGTAGCTTGAGCAAAGGTATACATTTTATTCATGAAATGGTATCACCTGATTCAAAGTCAGGCGAGAGATAATGAATTTCCTCAGAGATATTTACTTCACTATTGGCAGACAAGAGAAAACCAAATCTAAAGTGTATCATGCAGACTTGGTTCAAGTCCATGAAAAGAAAGAGAGAGAGATTCTACTACTTCAATCATTTAAACAAAAGCCTTAGTTCTCATTTTTGTTTCCTTTGTTAATTTTTGGGTTGAATTGAATCACATGGCCATCTCTGACCTCAGCAAATGGAATGGCAAATTGTCTTTGACTTGGATCATATGTATCCAGTGGAGCTGGGGATGAGTGAACACCACAAAACCAAAAACCATATAGAAAAAAAGAAGATAAGAAGTGTTGTCCAAAGGAAATTCAACTAATATTGGGCCATAGAGACAACAAATACCTATTCAAATGAGTAACAAGATGACTATTTCCATTAAAATGCATGATTTTGCCTACTTTGTGTAACAGTTTGTGAAGAAATCATGCAATCATGATTCTGTTCTGTTTATTGACTTATTTATGTCAATAAATGAAATTCCAGAAACATAGATCCTTCCTTGAGTAAAATTTCTATTTAAACTTCCATTTACTTCTCAGGGAAAATGGCTCCGACTAATTTTTCCTGGAACACACAGGCCATAAAATATTTCAACTGAAAGAATCTATTCCAGAAGACAGCAGATTCCACCATCTAACTGACTCCTTAAATGTTTTATTTGTTCTTTGGATTTTTACTGTCCCTATAATGCTTCTCAGGATTATACATTATACTATATTTGAGAGACCATGTCTAACCCACCAAAACTTAATTCAAGACAGCCAAATTAAATCATCCCCGTGATTCAGTAATTTCCCAGGAAGACCTTCAGACTCCAAATTAAAAGGAGTCAACTTCAGTGCTTAATTGTTTTTACAGATTTTTTTTTTCTTCATTGATTTTAATTAAGGTTTCCCTTGTCTTGTGAGCTTAGAAGACTTTCATTATCTATTGAAATAACTTTATTTGAAGCCTGGTGGACCAACACGTCATACAGACCTAATAGTTTTGCAGGAGCAAGTTACTCTGAAATATTGGGAAATAAGACTGTGCCTTTCCCTGTCAGTGACAGTTGAAAGTGCATATTGATTGCTGTTAAATGTGTGTTGAGTACCAAAGGGAAAGTGGCATTTCTAGGGAATATGGAATATAAGAAGAGCCCAAAACTGTGGGCATGACCGTGGGAAGAAAATTAGCTTCAGGCAGCTGACCTTAAGTCTCTCTGTAAGAAGTCTTAATTCTTCAAATGAGATAATTCATTTTCCATTGGCTGAGGGAGGACCTACAACCTTTACAATGATCCTTCTCTACTGCAACAGAACCAGTCAGTCTAGATCATCTTCTTCCTTCAGGGGCTGGCACAAGATAAGGATACAGGCAAGTTAGACTAGACTTCACATCCCAGGTCTGCCACTCACTAGCATGTAGCTTTGGACAATTCTGTATCATCCCCAAATATCAGGGTTACATCTGTGGAGTGGGAAAACAATATTACCTACTTTAAAATTTTTGAGTATTAACTGCAGAGGCAGTGCTTAAAGATGTGTAAACATTATTGCATGGCATGTGTAATAATATAATTTTGTACAAAATAAAAGAGAAAAGTGACTTCTATTTGCATAGTGAGTAATCAGGAAAGCAGGGCCAAGACTAGAGTGAGGGAAATAGGCTTTCCTCTAGAACACACAATTTATTTATTTATTTGTCTGTTTATTTATTTTAAAGATTTTATTTATTTATTTGACAGACAGAGATCATAAGTAGGCAAAGAGGCAGGCAGAGAGAGAAGAGGAAGCAGGCTCCCTGCTGAGCAGAGAGCCCGATGCGGGGCTCGATCCCAGGGTCTTGGGATCATGACTTGAGCTGAAGGCAGAGGCTTTAACCCACTGAGCCACACAGGTGCCCCATAGAACACACAATTTAAAAGGGGATCAGAAGACTCAATAACTGACATAAATAATATTTTAGTGTAAATTTAAAAAAAACACAAAACTAATGCAAAAACCCATGATGAATAAAATATTAAGAAGTGTTTAAGAAAGACATTGTCTGGAGTAATATCCAGACATCATGACACATAAGACATACCTCATTTTGTCCTCTCTTTAACATTTAAAATTCAGCATCTGTCCACAAGTACAGGTACCACCTGAAGGTAAATAGTAAAGGTTGGGGCAGATGACCACTACTTCAAATGCAAACACAGCAGTGTGAAGCTCCAAGGAACATGAAAAATCAAGGAAAAATGACATCACCAGAAGAACATAATACTCCCCCGATCACCAAACCCAAAGATTTGGGTATCTATGATTACCTGATGAAGAATTCAAAATAGCTATTTAAAGGAAAGTCAAGGAGCTACAAGGTAACCCAGAAAGACAATGCAACATAATCAGGAAAACAATCTGTGAACAAAATGAGAAGTATCACAAAGAGATAGAAATCATAGCAAAGAACCAAATGTAAATGCTGGAACTGAAGATTTCACTGAATGATATAAAAAATGCAATAGTCGGGACGCCTGGGTAGCTCAGTTGGTTGGGCGGCTGCCTTCGGCTCAGGTCCTGGTCCCGGCGTCCTGGGATGGAATCCGGCGTCGGGCTCCTTGCTTGGCAGGGAGCCTGCTTCTCCCTCTGCCTCTGCCTGCCACTCTGTCTGCCTGTGCTCTCTCTCTCTCTCTAACTAATGAATGGATAAAATATTGAAAAAATTAAAAAAAAAATGCAATAGTAACTATCAATGGCGGAATAACCAGATTGAAGTAGAATTTAGTGAATTAGACAACAGGAACTTGGAAATAATCCAGTCAGAGGACAAAAGAAACAAAGAATGAAAAAGAGAGAGCAGCAACACAGTTTATGGGATGTACCCATATTAGAATCCTCAGATTTCTGGAAGGAGGGGAGAGAGGTAGAAAGTCCAATTAAAAGACTTATGAAGGAGAACTTCCCCAACCTGGGGAGAGTTGGGCTTCCAAGTTCATGAAGCTAATAGATCATCCTGTTATTTCAGTTCAAAACAATCTTCTCCAAGATATGTTACAGCGTCAACAATTTCTGTTAGTCACATCAGATACATCCAAAAGCCATACTAAAATACTAACTTACAGAATTCCTGCTTTTTATTTCACTTATATCCTGCCAGCTGTACCTGGGCAGACCAGGGAACCTCCCCTCACATCAACTATTGTATCTCTAAGAATATTTACTGTTCAATCCTGAGAGGTTTGCTTCATGTCTGGAAAAAAATGGTTTTATACTTTAAACTAAAAAATGCATGTGGGGGGGGGGAGTCAAGATGGCGGAGAAGTAGGAGGCTGAGACGACATCAGCCATTAGGAGATCAGCTAGATAGCCTATCAAACCATTCCGAACACCTACAAATCCAACAGGAGATCGAAGAGAAGAAAAACAACAATTCTAGAAACAGAAAATCGACCACTTTCTGAAAGGTAGGACCAGCGGAGAAGTGAATCCAACGCGACGGGAAGATAGACCCCAGGGGGAGGGGCCGGCTCCCGGCAAGCGGCGGAGCACAAAATCAGAACTTTTAAAAGTCGGCTCCACGGAGGGACATCGCTCCAGAGGCTAAACTGGGGTGAAGACCTCATGGGGACAATGTGGACTCAGGTCCCGCGGGGTCACAGAAGGATCGGGGGTGTCTGAGTGTCGCAGAGCTCAAAGGTATTAGAGCGGGGAAGCCGGCTGCGGAGACAGAGCCGAGATTTCCTAGTGCTCTGTGACACTGGCCGGTGCTCTGTGCGAGGGGTCCCCACAAGATCCGGGGAGACTCCGACCCGGGAGAGCTCAGGGATCTACGGGGTCCGGAGACTCCAGGTGGGACTCTGCCAGAGACAGAGACGCTTGGTCACAGGCTGGGTGAGCTCGGAGCTCCCAGAAGCCAGTGAGACGGGACTGCTTACGCACGATTTTCTCTGAGCAGGGTCTGCGGGCGCGCGCGGTCTGCGGGTGCGCGCAGTGTCTGCGGGCGGACGCGCGCGCTCACTCTCCGGCTCAAACGTGGGCTAGGGAGACTGGAGGGATTAAACGCTTTTTTCTGAAGGCGCACTGAAGACTGGGGCCCCTAGCTCTCGGCTCCTCTGAACTGGAGATTGGGAGGCCGCCATTGTCATTCCCGTCCTCCAGAACTCTACAGAAAGCGTGTTCAGGGAACAAAAGCTCCTGAAAGCAAACCTGAGAGGATTACTTAGCCCGGCCCCTGGTAAGGGCAGTGCAACTCCGCCTGGGGCAAAGACACCTGAGAATCACTACAACGGGCCCCTCCCCCAGAAGATCAAAGAAATACAGCCAAGACCAAGTTCACTTAACAAGGAGAACAGCGGATTCTTATCTGGACAAAATGACAAGGCGGAAAAACTCACCACAAAAAAAAGAGCAGGAGACAGGACCGAAGGCTAGGGACCTAATCAATACAGACATTGGTAATATGTCAGATCTGGAATTCAGGATGACGATTCTCAAGGTTCTAGACGGGCTGGAAAAAGGCATGGAAGATATTAGAGAAACCCTGTCAGGAGAAATAAAAAACCCTTTCTGGAGAAATAAAAGAAATAAAGTCTAATCAAGTTGAAATAAAAAAAGCTATTAATGAGGTGCAATCAAAAATGGAGGCTCTTACTGCTAGGATAAATGAGGCAGAAGACAGAATTAGTGATATAGAAGACCAAATGGCAGGGAATAAAGAAGCTGACCAAAAGAGAGACAATCAACTACTGGACCACGAGGGGAGAATTCGAGAGATAAGTGATGCCATAAGACGAAACAACATTAGAATAATTGGGATTCCAGAAGAAGAAGAAAGAGAAATAGGAGCAGAAGGTATACTGGAGAGGATTATTGTAGACAATTTCCCTAATATAGCAAGGGGAACAAGCATCAAAATCCAGGAGGCGCAGAGAATACCTCTCAAAATCAGTAGGAACCGACCCACACCCCGCCATCTAATAGTAAAATTTACAAGTCTTAGCGACAAAGAGAAAATCCTGAAAGCAGCACGGGACAAGAAGTCTGTAACGTACAATGGTAAAAATATTAGATTGGCAGCAGACTTATCCACAGAGACCTGGCAGGCCAGAAAGAACTGGCATGATATATTCAGAGCACTAAACGAGAAAAACATGCAGCCAAGAATACTTTATCCAGCTAGGTTATCATTGGAAATAGAAGGAGAGATTAAAAGCTTCCAGGACAAACAAAAACTGAAAGAGTTTGTAAACTCCAAACCAGCACTACAGGAAATATTGAAAGGGGTCCTCTAAGCAAAGAGAGACCCTAAAAGTATTACCAGAAAGGAACAGAGACATTATACAGTAACAATCACCATACAGGCAATACAATGGCACTAAATTCATATCTCTCAATAGTTACCCTGAATGTAAATGGGCTAAATGCCCCAATCAAAAGACACAGGGTTTCAGAATGGATAAAAAAACAAAACCCATCCATATGCTGCCTACAAGAAACTCATCTTAGACCTGAAGACACCTCCAGATTGAAAGTGAGGGGGTGGAAAACAATTTACCATGCTAATGGACATCAGAAGAAAGCTGGGGTGGCAATCCTTATATCAGATCAATTAGATTTTAAGCCAAAGACTATAATAAGAGATGAGGAAGGACACTTCATCATACTCAAAGGGTCTGTCCAACAAGAAGATCTAACAATTTTAAATATCTATGCCCCTAACATGGGAGCAGCCAACTATATAAACCAATTAATAACAAAATCAAAGAAACACATTGGCAAGAATACAATAATAGTTGGAGACTTTAATACACCCCTCACTGAAATGGACAGATCATCCAAGCAAAAGATCAACAAGGAAATAAAGGTCTTAAATGACACATTGGACGAGATGGACATCACAGATATATTCAGAACATTCTACCCCAAAGCAACAGAATACACGTTCTTCTCTAGTGCCCATGGAACATTCTCCAGAATAGATCACATCCTGGGTCATAAATCAGGTCTCAACAGGTATCAAAAGATTGGGATCATTCCCTGCATATTTTCAGACCACAATGCTCTGAAGCTAGAACTCAATCACAAGAGGAACTGTGGAAAGAGCACAAATACATGGAGGCTCAACAGCATCCTTCTAAAAAATGAATGGGTCAACCAGGAAATTAAAGAAGAATTGAAAAAAACCATGGAAACAAATGATAATAAAAACACAATGGTCCAAAATCTGTGGGACACAGCAAAGGCAGTCCTGAGAGGAAAATATATAGCGATACAAGCCTATCTCAAGAAACAGGAAAGGTCTCAAATACACAACCTAACCCTACACCTTAAGGAACTCGAGAGAGAACAACAAAGAAAGCCTAATCCCAGCAGGAGAAGAGAAATAATAAAGATCAAAGCAGAAATCAATGAAATAGAAACCAAAAAAACAATAGAACAAATCAATGAAACTAGGAGCTGGTTCTTTGAAAGAATTAATAAGATTGATAAACCCCTGGCCAGACTTATCCAAAAGAAAAGAGAAAGGACCCAAATAAATAAAATCATGAATGAAAGAGGAGAGATCACAACCAACACCAAAGAAATACAAACAATCATAAGAACATATTATGAACAACTCTATGCCAACAAATTCGACAATCTGGAAGAAATGGATGCTTTCCTAGAGACATATAAACTGCCAAAACTGAACCAGGAAGAAATAGAAAACCTGAATAGGCCCATAACCACTAAGGAGATTGAAACAGTCATCCAAAATCTCCAAACAAACAAAAGCCCAGGGCCAGATGGCTTCCCAGGGGAATTCTACTAAACATTTAAAGAAGAATTAATTCCTATTCTCCTGAAACTGTTCCAAAAAATAGAAATGGAAGGAAAACTTCCAAACTCATTTTATGAGGCCAGCATCACCTTGATCCCCAAACCAGACAAGGATCCCATCAAAAAAGAGAATTACAGACCAATATCCTTGATGAACATAGATGCGAAAATTCTCACCAAAATACTAGCCAATAGGATCCAACAGTACATTAAAAGGATTATTCACCACGACCAAGTGGGATTTATTCCAGGGCAGCAGGGTTGGTTCAACATCTGCAAATCAATCAATGTGATACAGTACATTAACAAAAGAAAGAACAAGAACCATATGATACTCTCAATAGATGCTGAAAAAGCATTTGATAAAGTGCAACATCCCTTCCTAATCAAAACTCTTCAAAGTGTAGGGATAGAAGGCACATACCTCAATATTATCAAAGCCATATATGAAAAACCCACGGCAAGTATCATTCTAAATGGAGAAAAACTGAGAGCTTTTCCGTTAAGGTCAGGAACACGGCAGGGATGTCCGCTATCACCACTGCTATTCAACATAGTACTAGAAGTCCTAGCCTCAGCAATCAGACAACAAAAAGAAATTAAAGGCATCCAATGTGGCAAAGAAGAAGTCAAACTATCACTCTTTGCAGATGATATGATACTATATGTGGAAAACCCAAAAGGCTCCACTCCAAAACTGCTAGAGCTTGTACAGGAATTCAGTAAAGTGTCAGGATATAAAATCAGTGCACAGAAATCAGTTGCATTTCTTTACACCAACAACAAGACAGAAGAAAGAGAAATTAAGGAGTCAATCCCATTTACAATTACACCCAAAACCATAAGATACCTAGGAATAAACCTAACCAAAGAGGCAAAGGATCTATATTCAGAGAACTATAAAGTACTCATGAAAGAAATTGAGGAAGACACAAAGAAATGGAAAAATGTTCCATGCTCATGGATTGGAAGAATAAATATTGTGAAAATGTCTATGCTACCTAAAGCTATCTACACATTTAATGCAATGCCTATCAAAATCCCATCCAATTTTTTCAAAGAAATGGAACAAATAATCCTAAAATTTATATGGAACCAGAAAAGACCTTGAATAGCCAAAGGAATATTGAAAAAAAAAGCCAAAGTTGGTGGCATCACAATTCCAGACTTCAAGCTCTACTACAAAGCTGTCATCATCAAGACAGTATGGTACTGGCACAAAAACAGACACATAGATCAATGGAACAGAATAGAGAGCCCAGAAATAGACCCTCAACTCTATGGTCAACTAATCTTCGACAAAGCACGAAAGAATATCCAATGGAAAAAAGACAGCCTCTTCAACAAATGGTGTTGGGAAAATTGGATAGCCACATGCAGAAAAATGAAATTGGACCATTTCCTTACACCACACACGAAAATAGACTCAAAATGGATGAAGGACCTCCACGTGAGAAAGGAATCCATCAAAATCCTTGAGAAGAACACAGGCAGCAACCTCTTCGATCTCAGCCGCAGCTGAGATCCTAGGAACAACTTCTTCCTAGGAACAACACAAAAGGCAAGGGAAGCAAGGGAAAAAAATGAGCTATTGGCACGTCATCAAGATAAAAAGCTTTTGCACAGCAAAGGAAACAGTCAAAAAAACCAAAAGACAACTGACAGAATGGGAGAAGATATTTGCAAATGACACATCAGATAAAGGGCTAGTATCCACAATCTATAAAGAGCTTAGCAAACTTAACACCCAAAGAACAAATAATCCAATCAAGAAATGGGCAGAGGACATGAACAGACATTTCTGCAAAGAAGACATCCAGATGGCCAACAGACACATGAAAAAGTGCTCCACATCACTGGGCATCAGGGAAATACAAATCAAAACCACAATGAGATACCACCTCACACCAGTCAGAATGGCTAAAATGAACAAGTCAGGAAATGACAGATGCTGGCGAGGATGTGGAGAAAGGGGAACCCTCCTACACTGTTGGTGGGAATGCAAGCTGGTGCAACCACTCTGGAAAACAGCATGGAGGTTCCTCAAAAAACTGAAAATAGAGCTACCTTATGACCCAGCAATTGCACTACTGGGTATCTATCCTAAAGATACAAACGTAGTGATCCAAAGGGGCACGTGTACCCGAATGTTTATAGCAGCAATGTCCACAATAGCCAAGTTATGGAAAGAACCTAGATGTCCATCAACAGATGAATGGATAAAGAAGAAGTGGTATATATATACGATGGAATACTATGCAGCCATCAAAAGAAATGAAATCTTACCATTTGCGACGACATGGATGGAACTAGAGCGTATTATGCTTAGCGAAATAAGTCAACTGGAGAAAGACAACTACCACATGATCTCCCTGATATGAGGAAGTGGAGATGCAACGGGGGTGGGAGTTAAGGTGGTAGGAAAAGTAAAAATGAAAGAAGATGGGATCGGGAGGGAGAAAAACCAAAAGAGACTCTTAATGTCATAAAACAAACTGAGGGGGGGTGGGGGGGGGAAGAGGGGTTGGGTGAGGGTGGTGGGGTTACATTATATGTTTAAATAAAGCTTAAATAAAGTAAAAAAAAAATGCATGCACGATGGAAAATTCATGACTGTGGTAAATGCGGAAATATCTGTTTAAAGGGACACCTGGATGGCTCAGTGGGTTAAGCATCTGCCTTCAGTTTAGGTCATGATCCAGGGTCCTGGGATCGAGTCCTACGACCTTGGGCTCCTTTCTCAGCAGAGAGCCTGCTTCTCCCTCTGCCTGCCGCCCCCCCTGCTTGTGTTCTCTCTCTCTCTGACAAACAAATAAATAAATAAAATCTTTGAAAGAGTTATCTGTGTAAATTAGTGCCGAGGTTAAATAGGAAAAAAAGATTTCTTGTGCCACAGTGTGAGGAAGGAAATTTGTAGGATACCCCATTTGTGAAAATGTAAGACTCTCTTCAGATGTCCAGCTGGCTCAACAGCTTCAGCCCCTGGAGGAATTGAGATACAGAGACATCTCATATAATGTGAGTTTGAGTGGTACTTGGGTTTTATTCCTTTGTTCTGGAAGGTGTTATAAATTAAACCCTTAGCTGCATGGACTTGTCAGGTGACTTAGCTAAGCTGTACTTACCACTTCACATGGAATATTGACCAAATCCAGTAACATTCAACAGTTCATAATGAGATTATTTTCAAAGGCATGAATATGCACAGAGGAAACCCACCCCCCCCAGCATGTTGCAGCAGTGATGAAATACACAGAGACCAGGGATTGTCTGAGATATACAGGATTCACCCACCTCTCACAGTTAAGAGATCAAAGTATTCAATCAACTACAATGAACAAGTCCAAGATGAAAACTAGACAAATGGTAGAGGCAAAAGTCTGGGTCATTACACACATATTTAATCCTTTTTTTTTTCCTTGAAGGTTTGGCTTTACATCAGTTTATCTCCAAGAGTGCCATCTCCTTCAGTATTTGTAATTGCTGAATCCCACACAGACATTTTTCTCTCAGAATGCTGAAGTTTGGTACAGACTTTGTTTTTTCTGCTTTGAAGATGGAATACGAAGGAGGGAGATCAAACTTTCCCATGATCCCAAAAAGAGGTGCTGGGGTTATAATCAAAACTTTCCCAGGCTTCTTCTGGCAATCCTGTGTCTGTGAATTTCATGTGCAGGAGATACTCTGCAGTGAGCTTGGGAAAGAAGTAGAAGCAGAAAAGGGACACGTGAGGGACTCATGCTCAAGAGTTTAGTTCACTGGAAGATGTAATAGTCCAAGTACTAAGTCCATCTGCTTGTGGTGAATTTCATCTTGGGCTTTACAGTACTGGAGATGATGTGACCAAGAGTACTAGGAATGAACAAAACTACGAAAACCAGCTTGAATTCTCCAACTGTTTCAACCGGATGATGTATCTCATCATATTGTGCTTCACTTTACTACGCTTTGCAGATATTACATTATTTTACACATTGAGCGTTTGTGGCAACCTTGCATCGGGCTAGTCTGCGGCACCATGTTTCCAACACCATTTGCTCACTTCATGTCTCTGTCACAGTTCGGTAAATCTCGCGATATTTCAAACCCATTTTTCATTATCATTATTATATCTGTATGATTATCTGCCATCAGTGATTACGACTTGCTAAAAGCTCAGATGATGGTTAGCATTTTTTGGCAATAAACTATTTGACATTAAGGTATGTACATTTTTCAAATGTAATGCTATTGCACACTTCATAGACCATACTATAGTGTCAGCATAACCGTAAATGCACTGGGAAACCAAACACTCATTGACTGGCTTTATTACAATTTCACTTTATTGTTGTAGTCTGGAACCAAACTCATGATATCTCTCAGGTATGCCTGTATTAAATCTGTAGTAGGATGATAATGATATAGTAAAAATAGTGTTAGCTAGCAGGTGTTAGTACTTATTTTCTGAACATTGCGCTAAGAACATTACATGGATTAGGCCATGTGCTCCTTATGACAACTGTAGGATGTGAGCAGGATAATTATCACCATTTGACAGATAAAGAAACTGAGTCTCCGAGAGATGAAACAGTGTCAACATAATTGCAAACAAATGGAACATGTGCTTTGAACTTCAATGGTTTGATGTGAAAATCCGCACGTTTAGCCACAGCTCTCCAAAGATTTCCAAGCTATAAAATATGGCTTGAATTATGGTTTTGTACTCAATTTATCTTTGTTAAAATGTGTGCCCTAATGATCTGATGGCTTCTTCTCCAATTCTAACCTTAACTTCTAATTCAATTCACCTTACTAATGCCAGGACAATGTTGTAAGCATCAGAAGTAATGGAAAACCTGGGGTGGGACTGGGGAATTAGATTATGCCAGGATGTCTTGAATTCTAACACAGTATCCAGGATCCTGCTTGCAAAAATGTATTCTACTCCAAATGGTCTTGGAGGCAGAAACATACAAAACAAGGCAAAGGAACAGAAATAATACATTGAATTGGGCTTGAACCCTAAACCGTTATAAGGAATTCTAGTTGGCTAGGTTAGAAGGTAGAACGCATTAAGTATCTCAAACTAATTTAAATTCAGATCTGAAGATATAGCTAATTTCATATATCTCTGGATTAACCAGTGGTTTCAGATAAGAATTGTAGAATGTTTGCATAAGAATCACTGAAGGGTTTTTAAAACACAACTCTTAGGACTCAATTCTGGGGAGAGTATAATTCAGAATTTTTTTTAAAGATTTTATTTACTTATTTTTGGCAGAGAGAGACACAGTGAGAGAGGGAACAGAAGCAGGGGGAGTGCGAGAGGAAAAAGCAGGCTTCCGACTGAGCAAGGAGCCTGATGCGGGGCTCGATCCCAGGACCTGGGATCAAGACCTGAGTCGAAGGCAGACGCTTAATGACTGAGCCACCCAGGTGCCCCTATAATTCAGGATTTTTAAAATAAGGCCTAGGTAAGCTTTTTTTTTTTTTTTTCCTTCCTTTTTTAAGTTCAGGTCATTTTGATGTCTAGCTAGTTTGGGAACCTCTTCTTAGATTTTTTAACCATCCCTAGCCTAAATGGCCTAATCAACACAGCAGGATTCCTGGTGGGGTGATGGGCCCTGTTCTTCCTGTTCCATCTGATACAGGCTAAGAGATGTGTGAGTATGTGCTTGTGGTTTGTGTAGGGAGAGAGGGTAATCATTAATCCACTGACCCCTCTCAGAGGGTGACCTCTATTTTAAGCAACACTTCATGCTAGAATCTACTTTTTTAAAGACTTTATTTATTTGACAGGGAGAGAGAGAGAGAGAGAGAGGGAACCTAAGTAGAGAGAGAGGGAGAAGCAGGCTCCCTGCTGAGCAAGGAGTGGAATATGGGGCTGGATTCCAGGACCCTGGGATCATGACCTGAGCCAAAGGCAGATGCTTAATCCTCTGAGCCATGCAGGCACTCCCATGCTAGAATCTATTAAGGACAGCACTAATTAAAATGCAAGGGAACTCTAAATATCATACAAGAGGAATCCAGTAAAACCTCTGGGGCTTCAGAGGGAAGGAGATGGGATTTTCGTTTGGGAGATGAAATAAATGTTCAAGTGCAAAAAAGATATTTTGCAGTGCAATTAAGAAAGGAATGAAAACAAACCAAGAGACACATACTCATAAGTTTTAGTTCATTATAGGCGGAGATGCTCCTTTAAGCAGACTGTGCTTTAAGAGCTTGTGAGTCTCACCTTCAGACTTTTCCAGTGCCAGGAATTACCTTGCTTCAGGAAGGAGGTAGCCTGTAAATCAGACTTTTAAAGATGGTATGTATGAGAAAAAATGGAGTCTATGTTTGAATTCCATATTACAAATATAGACTGTGTATCCAGAAAATAAGATGTAAGAATTTAAGCATCCTAAGCATTTCCCATTAATTCTGTTAATGTTAATGATGGTTTTTTTAAATAAAAAAGTATTGAAGGGGAAAATCTGCTCTTTAACTGGTACTAAATACATGGAAGGCTTTGGAAAATACACAAGGTGAACGAGTATTAATTCACCTTCCTTGCCTAAAAACTAACAATAGCTGTATTTCTCACTATCATTACGCAAACTGACAAGGAAAATAATGGTTTTAAGCTTTTTTATTATTACATTCTAAAGAAACACGATTTTTTTTAAATGAAGTCATGCAAAGAAGAAACATTCATACTTGCACTTATACTTGAAGCAAAGGTGGGCTTTAGAATTCCTTTGCAAAGACTCTTCTCAGGAATCTCAGACCTTTTGCCTAGGTGGGCTCCAAATTCCTGATCTTCAGTGGGCTTCGAATGAAGGTAACAGTGTTCTTCTAGAGGTCACTGCATTCCACTGCTGTGAGTCTCCAAGTACCCCCACCCCCACCCTTATAGTCCTAACACTGACACCAACTTCTAGATATCCCAGAGATTTTAGTCATGAACATGATTATTTTTACTTCCTGCTTTCCAAGCTAATTTGACTCATTCGAAGTTTTCACTTCTATTTTATGAGGTCTCCCTTTTCAGCTTAATGCTCTTGGAAACTTTATCATCTTCTGTTCATTTTATTCCATGCTTCATTTTCTACTCTCTCCCTTGCTGATTTTTTAAAACCTATGTTCAGCTAGCTAGAGATTAAATTTCAACTTAGTGTGTCCTCCCTTCCATCCTTCAAACACTTCACTATAAATTAAACTGCTACCAGTCATGGGGAAATCATGTATCTTAACATTTTCCCCCCATCAGACTGATGTGTTCTATGTTTAGATTACTTAAATACTTTATAAAATGCCCACCCAAATCCCTTTCACCTATGGACACATTATCCAGGCCCTCTTTACAACACTACCCATAAGTACTCTGGTCTTTACTACTCCTTTTGAAGGGTTGAGATCTCAGGATTTCATGCATTTAGATTTTATGATTCCAGCATTTATACCATGCATGTATGCAACTTTTTAAAAAAATATGAGTATATTATTATAATAAATTATGAGGCATATATTATCTTCCTCAATTTTCAGACAGAACATCTAAGGCTGAACAAGCTGCCCCAAGTTAATCAGGTTCCCAATTGGGATAAGCAACATTCAGGCTCAGGTGTTCTTTACTTTTCTTTTCTTTTCTTTTTTTAGATTTTATTTATTTGAGAGACAGAGAAAGAGAGCATGAGCAAGGGGAGGGGCAGAGGGAGAAGGAGAAGCAGACTGCGCTCAGGGACCCTGATATGGGACTTGATCCCAGGACCCCAAGATCGTGATCTGAGCCAAAGGCAGACACTTAACCAACTGAGCCACCTATACACCCCAGACTCAGGTGTTCTACCTGTAAGTCCTGTATATTTGCTTTGATGCCAGAATGCTGTATCATGCATTCAGTGTCCTGTTTTTGTTTTCTTTTATTTCAAATTAGCATAGAAATTCTCCTACAAGAATTAGCATATGTTGTAATTATCCATAAAAGAAACCCTAAACATATAGCACATTTTTCATAACTACTTGCTGATTAAGTAACTGGTTAATTAATATTCATTATCATTTTATTTTACTTAGATAATATAGTCTCCATTTTATCTAATCTTTCCAAAAGAAATTGTACATCTATTTTCTTTAGTCTCAGAAGGAGAAAACATTTACTTCTTTCCCCCAAATATAATGGGAAAGGTATATACTTTTTGTGTGGCTTAAAGTTTTGGTCTATGATTCACTTCTTCATGACAGTCTCCTAGCTGTTTAAAAAACCACTTAGGAAGATTAGGCCAGTAGATGGCTCTCTAATTCTTGAATTATAAAAAAAAAAAAAAAAAAAAAAAAAGAATGGAACTAATACATTTGACTTCTGGTGAACAGATTTGATTTGATTGCACCGATGACAGGAATAAACTTCATGCAGTCTTGCTGAAATGGGACACTTTCTGCTGTTTTGTCATGTAGCTTAAAATGGGAGAGCTATTCTTGACCCTCCTCGTCCTTGACAAGTTCCAGAGAGTGTTGAAGGAATCAGCACCGGCAAGAAAGACAATTTGTTCAACTCTGGAAAGAACACTGGATTCATCAGTGCAGAGCGACTTCTTCCTTCGGATTTCAGTTACCGGGAGGACTGGAACTAATAAAAAATGGATACAGTTCCCTGTCAGGTGCAGCAAGTTGCTTGTCACAGTGTGACATCTGATGAAAATGCAAAAATATAGGACCTATTTATTTTAACTAAGAGGGAGATAGAATATGGGGGAATTCAGTAATGTGGGAGGCAGAGAAAAAAATAGTATTCCAATTTATCTTTACCAGACAGCATTATGATGTCCATGTTTTGAAATAAAATGTTTGGAAGCAAAGAAAATGGTGTTTTTAAAGTATTGGCCAAATTCTATTCCTGCGCTATAAAGAAAGGAAGAAAAAATCTCCATTTACCAGCACGTGCATGAATGTGCCTGAATAAACACATTTGTGTATGCGAACGTAGTTCCATGCCTTTAAAGGCATTTTTTTCCCCTCATTCAGAAATCATTACAGCTCTATTACATGTTGTAATTCAGCTGCTCTTTTCAGAAGCCAAGTTTTAAAAATCCTTTAAATAATCCTGGCAGAAGATAAATATGTGTCCTGTCAGAACTTACTTCTGTGTTTTGAGACATGGTTCATCTCAGTATTGCTTCTTACAAACAAGACAGGGAAAGCCCAAGATGATATCTTCAGAAGAATCTGCATCTACAGGTAAAGAATACTGAGTGCGGCATTGGAGGGAGTGTGGAATTTATGCATAGCTCTTGCTTTCACAGAAACTTTATGCTGTATTGAAGAACTCTAAGCACATATGACTTGAATGAAAGTAGCATTATACATATTTGAGGTTTGGAGTGACACAGTCAACTAACCATTCATACAGATAATTTCCGTGGCTAGGGCATAGTGGTGTTATCCCACATAGCTCACCAACCTCATAAGGTTTGCATATGATACAAATGATCACAATAAGCCATCCTCAATTATTTCCTGCAATTTGAGGTTCTCAAATGTGCCAGATCTCTTTAGGATAAAGGAATTTGATCTTGGGCAGGGGAGGCACACAGAAGGTTAGCAAGATATCCCCTTTAAGCACAACTCATACAGCCCAGGCTTTCTAGGCTGGAATTCCAAAGTCCATGTTTTGGATTTCGCTCCCTCAACCACTCAGATTATGGGCACTGGAATAAGCCACTGTGTGCATCGATTTGTCAAATTCCAAATCCATGAAATCTGAAGATGAGTAGTACTTATCTCAAATAAAATATTCCGTAATAAACATAACATCTTTTACAAAGACTAACTCTTTGGAGGAAAAGATTACCTCTATTTTCATTCATTTTTATTACTTTTTACTATTGTCATCTCAATCACATCAAGCAAGTGATCAAGAACTGGCATGCCTGAGTTCTTCAGTCTTCTGATTATTTCTACCCCAGAGTATTTGATAAACACCCACTGAGCCTCGTAGTCTGGCTGCCACGTGGGTAAAGTAGGATTTCTCTAGGTTTGAACTGTCCTGGGTTCTCAAGGTGGATGCAGGAACACGTCAAACAGATAATAATAAAATGAATTATTCTTCTCTTTATCTTGGAGCGTATCTAGGACAGGAAAGAACTCAAGAGGGGTGGTAGGAATGATAGAACGAAGAAGAATCTAGCATTTGGTCACAACTCAAAATGCAAAATTTAATAATATTTTTAGTTGTTCCATTATTGAAAATTATTCCTCTTATAAATAACCATTGCATATGGTGCTAAGATAACATCACATAATTTTTAAAAATCCCTTTTGAGGACTAAAGCTTAAAGCCCAAGAGAAGTGGACACGAAATAGCCTATGTTCTAAAGAGGATCACACCCAAAGTGAAGGCCAGACACCTTCCTAGGGCCGGATAAGAATAATGTCTGTGCCTTACCCCCCACTCCAGCTCTGACCAACCCCCCCAACTTTATAAAGTTAGGAAAACAAAGGATCTTCAGATTTGAGAAGCATTGAATTGAAGAGTGCTAGGGCTTTCCCTCTGATCCCTATGGGGAAGGGGATGCTAACTACCCCATATCTGGTGAGGGTGGCACCATGAATATCACTTATAAATAGGGAGCATTTCTGCAAGAAGAATGTTGCCTCCATCCCACCGTGGATACCAGTCTAGGCCAGACAGAGCTGGCATTATGCAAGAACAGGCAGGCTGGAGATGTGCGTATGGAATTCAACCAGATTAGACTTTCAGTAGCTCAACACTATATGAAAACCCTTAAGACTGGCCCAAGAAATAGATTATATACAGAGGAAGAAGAGACAAGAGGAGAAATTCTTTGCAACTCATTAGGGATACTGGTAAAGAAAAATAATATGTCCCACTCCCTTCTCCAACCCCATTTTCAAGACACATAGTAAACTGCTATCGTGCTGTAGAGGGGACTAGCTATCACCATGACCCTTCAAAACAGGTAACAGGGACATTAACTCTTCTCTATTTATTTTGATGTCCCCAATGTCCAGTTCCCTGCTCTAAATCTCAATGTCTCATTAATGTATATGGCTGTTTTTAGATATTTAAAGTGATAAAATGACTGACTTACATGATACCAACTAACACTGATTTAAAACCTATTTTGCTTAAATATTATGTTTGCTTCTAGGCAACTGAAAAATTGAGACCACATTTTTGCCAAAGCAGTGACTAAACCATAGTGATGTCACTTGCTCATCTGATTCCTATTACAACATTCAAAGATTTCACAGCTGAGCACTTTTCTACCATCTTCCTCGGTTGTCATTTGAGCCTCCAATTTTTGTATCTCTCTCTGTGGCAAACCAGTTTGAAAAGAACCAGGATGCTGTGGAGGGGCGAGATGGAGGGATAGAAGGAAAGAGAAAGTGGGCATGCCAATTGCTATTAAATTAGAAACTGTCGAGAAAGGGAATTTTTACCGCAGTGTGATTATGCTTACCACTGGAATGTCTTTAAAGGGTATACTTAAGAACAGATTTTTGCTTCACATTCACATAAGAAATCTGGCCTGACCTCTATCACTGTCAAGTGAGGAGAGGAAAGCATTAGAGGAGAATAACAAGAGAAGGTCTGAAATTAGCAGGTGACCAATACTTTAAAATGTCTGATTGCCTTCCCCAGTTAGCAAATAGGAGACAATAAAATGACCACACGGAGTATGTTCACACACAGAGGCTTTACGATGACAGCACATTTCCACTCAGCTCGTCCCTCCCACAAAGAAAATATGCCAGCCCTCACACATGAATAATTTGATTAAACATGATCAGCCAAATTGTTTGCTTTCTACAACTAAGAGACATTTAATTCTCTCAGGTTGAAACATGGCTTATTTTCCTTGTTCCCACTTCAAAAAGAAAGAATACAATTAAAAAAAAAAAACAAACCCTAACATACGATTCATGTACTTCAGATATATTTTTGTTTATGGTATGCACATGTGCTATATATTATTTAAAACCCCCGTCCTCGAAACCCAACCCTCTGAAAATAATCTTTGACAGTAATATTGGGTGAGAAAGTAGTCATTTCCCCTTTCAAATGTTATGGAAATTCTTGTAAGGAACATGCCTATTCGTGTAAATAAAACAAGATGACATTCTCAGACACCGATTCCTCTTAATGGTCGAGGAAATTAACCACAGAGTTGGGAGTCCCAAAGAAAAGAGTGGGCTAATGATAACTGATCTGACTTGTGTGCCGATTACGTGATCTGTGTAGACATATTCAACTGGAAAGCTGTGGAAATCATGAATTCTGGCTAATTTGATAACATAAATAAATATGGATTTTTCATATTCAAGAGTCTCAAAATAAACATAGGGTTTTAGTCAGGCATGACCAAACTCTTCACAGGGCACATCTGACTGTGAACATTTCTGTCATGGCCTTCTAGTATAATATGGAAACGAGGATCCTTTTCCTGTGCCATGCATTCCTCCCCTGATTTACAAAGCAATTTCCAAGAACTCTACCCCTGTGTTCAGAATGAGGGCGGGCAGGAAATGGCATACCATGTCAGCATGTCTTCTGCAAGTATTTATTACAGCCCATGTTGCTACTGGAAGAACAGAGAACAGAGACAATTCTACAGATAGTTCAACCAACCAAGGCTTCCCTCTGCTGAAACTGGCAGCGATAAATACCATATACAGAAGTGGGTGGCACGTAGATAATGAGCTTTGCAAAAGCACACATATAATTTCAAAATAAAAAATAAAATTCAATATCATCTTCAAATGAATTTTTTCTCCTAAACATGCCTGGATAAGAACATTTGTGTGGCTAAGAGGGAGGGCGCATTTTTTCACTTTCATTTATCTGACCAACTGGGTCTGACCCTTAGGTCATTACATTTTTAACCAACTGAGCCACCCAGGCGTCCCAAGGTCATTACATTTTTAAAAACATCTATATTTCACATCTGATCCAACAAATTATTTTTCTTGCGAATGTTCTTCAATGTTGCTAGAAAATATTTTCTTTTTCTTTTAAAGGGGGAGGCATATAATATCACAGTTAATAATATGACTCCTAGAGCCAAGTATCTGCTGCTTGCTAATTGACAATGGCTAAAGTTTTTTAGCTTTGTTCTGCCTCCTTAATTATAAAGTGGGATACTTGTGTACCTATTGTTAAGAAGGTTAAGGAAGTGGGGGTAAGGAAGTGGGGCACCTGAGTGGTTCATGTCAGTTAAACATCAGCCTTCAGCTCAGATCATGATCCTGGGGTCCTGGAATTCAGCCCCATGTCAAGCTCCCAGCTCAGCATGGAGTCTACTTCTCCCTCTCTCTCTCCTCCTCCCACCCTGCTTATTCTCTCTTTCTCTCTCTCTCTCCTCTCTCTCTCAAATAAATAAAATCTTAAAAAAGAAGAAGAAGAAGACAACGACGACGACAACGACTAAGGAACACCTGGGTAGCTCAGTCCATTGAGCTTTTGTCTGCAGCTCAGGTCATGATTCCAGGGTCCTGGGATCAAGTCCTACACTGAGCTCCCTGTTCAGCAGGGAGCCTGCTTCTCCCTCTGCCTGCTTCTCCCCCTGATTGTGCTCATTCTCTGTTTCTGACAAATAAATAAGTAAAATCTTATTTAAAAAAAAGAAGATGACAACTAAGGAAGTTAAGAGGAATAAATAATTCCTGTCGATGAAGAACTTGGAACAATCCTTGGTGCATATTAAGTGCTATGAAAGTATGTGTCAAATAATTAAATAATGTTCAGTCAATGTTCATTGATTAGCTAGGTTGCCTACTTTTTCAATAAGTACTATCTAAAAATGAAAGAAAAAGAAGTTATGGAATATTAATAATCATCAAAATAATAAATTAAGTGAATAATAAGCAAATGAGTAAAATAAATAATAATAATAAAATGTCAATACAGTTATCAGTCCTTTCTTTAATAAAGCATAAGTAATTGATTGAGCCACACCTATAGGCACAGCTCCCTCCAGTCATTGGGCTGGCAGGGCTGTTACCCAGGAACCCACAATGATCACTACCACATAGGATGCTTACTTAACATCTTTATTTCTATAGCACATTTCTACTCAGCTCATTGTCCATCATATATTCAGTGACTTGATTAAACCTAATCTACCAAAATGTAATGCTATTTCCATAAATGCTTTATTTTTAATTCTGTGAGACCAAAACATCGTTTTACTATAACCCTCCATTGGGAATGCTATAAGCAGGGTAAAGAGGCTGTAAATGAATTCTGTTACTGCTGTTGCTAATGTTAAGGACACTTATTCACCCCAGACTGAATTTTTCATTCTAAAAAATTAAGGTTCTCAGCATATTGACCAAGTAGAAATTTATCTTATCTACATATTGAGCATTTTTTAATATTTGATAATTTTTCTCATTTTTTCCAGTTTCCTCTGAAGCCATTATGGCCTAAAAATATACTAAGATGACTGTCACCAGTGTAAAGGATGTCAAATGCACATAAAGCTATTTTAAGTCATATCAAGAGCAAAGGTGAGGAGGAAGCCTCTCTCAGAAATTTAAGGGGAGCCAACCTAAGAAAATATGTAAAATTAAACACACTGGTTTTTGGAGCATGGCATTTTGGGCTTACATTCCAACATTACTAAATGAGAGCTTGGGCTCTGAGTTTTTATTTCCCCATCTGTAAAATGGCAATAAAAACACCCATCACATAAGAATACTGAGGAGATGAAGAGCCTCTCCATGTAGGAATTGGCACACAGAGTCTCTACCTTAGATAGCTCTTAAATTAATCAAGACATCCAATCACCAGTTATAAGCCCCTTGAAGACAAGTACCACACGATCCACCAAACATACCAAGCACTCAATAAGATAATCATTGATTGGCAGGCTAGGTAAACATCTGCTTCCAAAGAGATTGCAGAATAAATCAGCTGGGTCTATAGATAGTTCATGAAAGAGCTTGCCCGAGGAGTATCAGCAGGGAGGAGTAGAGCCAAGGACCTGAGGAACTGTAGTCTTATTCACAAAGTGGAATCATTTCCTTCAACAAGTTTGATACTCAGTATGGATTTTATGTGCTCTAAGAAAAGGATGGCTGTCAGTTTGCCACAATACACAAATTGTGATGGGATGATCAATATCTTTTATCTTTTGTGAAGATTTTATCCATTTGTTTGCGAGAGAGTGAGAAAGAGAATCAGCAGGGGAGGGGCAGAGGGAGAGTGAGAAGCAGACTCCCAGCTGAGCAGGCAGCCCCACAGGGGGCTGTGGGATCAGGACTGAATCTGAAGGCAGGCGCTTAACTGACTGAGCCACCCAGGCCCTGATGAATATCTTTTTAAACTCTTCCTTGAATGTGTTAATATTCCCAGTTTAGCTAATAAGTCTTGTTTTAATATTCAAAGAATTTCCTAAGCTTCAGGTAGTACAAGCAATTCTTACTAACAATAAAATTTGATTTTCTTTTCCTTCTCTTAAAACACTTAATTCCATATTGTGAAAGCCAGGATTAAGTACCAGAAATCTCTGATTCTTGGCTTATTTGTATTTGCATGAAACTCAAATGGGTTGGGCAGAGTCCTGCTTTAATAGATGCTTCCTATAGAGGAAAGTGTGTTTGTTTTATGTAAATGGAATACATTTGCTATTTTCTGTCCCTTCCATTTGCAGAGCTGGACATGACTTGAACGTTATGTATATATTTCTAATTGGGAATTCCATTTTCGTTCTCTAACAAGCTGTTGTACAGAAAGTGAGTCATGGCAAGAATGCTTTGCTTACCCTGTGGGAACAGTATTTGGAAATCTAAAAGGCTAAAGATGTGAAGTGGCCAATTGTGAGGGAAGTTCTCTCTCTTTCTCTCTCCCCCTTCATTAAAATTACCTGAAATAACATTTATAAATCATAGAGTATGACTAAATACAGGCATCAAATATTGTCAGAGTTTTCTTTATCTGGATATTTCTTGGGAAATTATAATCTGGGCATAAAGCCGGGAAATGTGGCCTCTGTGGCATTCAATTTTATTGCACATATTTTTGGGTCTGGCTCTTAGAATTAAATCATACTACTATTTATTTAATTTTTAGAAAGTAAATTTTAAAGTACTCTCTAGCATTTTTTACTGCTCTATGTATTCACTTTCTGAAAACCTTGCTTTCTTCAGTCTATCGACGTTCAGGATGCTCACCATTAGAATCTATATTCACTTTGCTGTTTAAAAAATGTTTGGCAATAAAAAGTGAGTTTAGATAAAATAATAGGTATGGGTTCTATACATTTAAACTGGAAATTAAACACTAAAGCCACTAATCGATATCTCTGAGAACTATTTGAACGTTTAATTGATTACAAATTTGGTAAAAATGTTGGAAAAAATCAGGCAAATTTTCCACATTAAAAAAACAGTTTAGGGGCACCTGGGTGGCTCAGTGGGTTAAAGCCTCCGCCTTCGGCTCAGGTCATGATCTCAGGGTCCTGGGATCAAGCCCAGCATTGGGCTCTCTGCTCAACAGGGAGCCTGCTTCCCCACCCCCCCGCCGCCTCCTGCCTCTCTGCCTACTTGTGATCTCTGTCTGTCAAATAAATAAATAAAATCTTAAAGAAAAACAATTTAATAATCATAAAATGGAGAATTTGATTAAAAAATGGACAAAAGGCCTGGGCACCTCACCAAAGAAGGGAGACGGGTAACAAATGAGTCTATGAAAAGAGGTTCAACATCATATGTCAGTAGGGGAATTGGGAAATGCAAATTGAAATAAGGAAATACTACTATGCTGTTCTTAGAATGGACAAAATCCCAGACCCTGACAATGCAAAATGCTGTTAAAGATGAAGAGCAAGAGGAAGTCTCATTCACTACTAGTGGGAATGCAAAATAATACAACAACTGGAAAGACAGTTTCTGCCCAGTCAATGGAATAATAATAATTATTATTTTTTAAAATGATTATGATAATTAAATAATACTAATTATTATTATTCAGCACTGAAAAGAGACGAGCTAGCAAGCTATGAGCAGACATAGAGGAAACATTAATGCATTTTATTAAGTGAAAGAACTCAGTCTGCAAAGGCTACATATTGTATAATTCTAGGTATATGGTATCTGGAAAAAGCAAAACTATGACAAAGTAAGGAGATAAGTGGTTGCCAAGAGTTATGGGGGAAGAAGGATGAATGGATGGATAACGGAGAATTTTTAGGGCAGTACAACTATTCTGTATGATACCATACTGGTGGATCCATATCATTGTACACTTTTCAAAACCTGTCAAATGTACAACACCAAGAATGAATCTTATTGTAAACCATACACTTTGGGTGATTATGATGTATCATTCTAGGCTTCTCTACTGTCTAAAATAATCTATTTTTTAAAATTATTGAAGCCCAATCTAAAATAATGTATATAACACAATGAAAAGAATGAAAACTCTAAACATGATGCTGGATATATGAGGATATCAAAGCTCTGGCAAATAGGTTTAATCAATTATATGTCCGCCTAATTTAAGAAATTTAAATGTTCATTCATATCCTGATTTATTTGAGATTTATTTATTTATTTATTTATTTTTAAGATTTTATTAAAACTTAAAGATTTAATAAACCCGAGGGAGAGACAGTGAGAGAGGGAATACAAGTAGGGGTTGTGGGAGATGGAGAAGCAGACTCCTACAGAGCAGAAAGCCCAATGTGGGGCTGGATCCCAGGACCCTGGGATCATGGCCTGAGCCAAAGGCAGACGCTTCATGACTGAGCCACCCAGACACCCCTTTATTTGAGATTTAAATAAATCTCAAAATATTTATTTATGCTCACTTGTGGAGAATCAAATAAGGTACTATGTCTGCTCTCTTGTATCTTAAAGTACTAGGGGACAAACTGACTGTATCAGAAGTTCTATTTTATTTTATTTTTTTTTAAAGATTTTATTTATTTATTTATTTGACAGACAGATCACAAGTAGACAGAGGCAGGCAGTGAGAGGAAGGGAAGCAGGCTCCCTGCTGAGCAGATAGCCCGATGTGGGGCTCGATCCCAGGACCCTCGGATCATGATCCAAGCCAAAGACAGAAGCTGTAACCCACTGAGCCACCCAGGCACCCCACAAGTTTTATTTTAAATGTAAATACCATCATGATATTATAATGGCGGAATATGCATATATAATCTACCAGATTCAGAGTTCAGAGAACTTTACCTGGTGACTGTGACATAACTAACTTGTGACCAGTGAGAGGGAACGGCCACAGAAGGGAAATTTCAATCATTACCTCACTTCTGAATGATAAATAAATAAATAAATATATATATATATATATATATATATATATATATACTCATGCCCATCTTAATGGACAGACCCACAGTTAACAGACACTCCTTCCTTATGTGACTCTGTCTACTCTTTTCCTGCAGTTTTAGTGTGTGTGTGTGTGTGTGTGTGTTTAAATTTCCAGAATAACCCTTCACAGAAGCAATGAAGGACCCATTTTCCTTCATGTATCCTTGAGGTGAGAAACTTTAGTAAATTTACCCTTTACAACCAGGCAAGCATTAGAGATCAAGTTTTGTCTCTTTCAAAAGTTTTAATTGGGCTTACACAAAGGTGTCTGGGGTAGCCAGTTATAGGTACAGAGCTTGCAAAGGATTGGAATAGCTAGATTAATTAAAATCCCCTAAACCCATACTGTTTCTTGGACCAATTGCAGGTCTGAACTTCATTGAAACACTCAGTGAATGATCATCCAAAGTTGGGCAAAGGCCAGATGGTTGCTTAGTGCCTCCTTTGAACTCTGGAATGAGCACCTTAGAAATATCTAAGTTATCTTGGCAAATATCTGGCTTGAATTATTTCTATTAATATAAATAGTGTACTCGGGCGGGGGAGGAGGTGGTGTGGGGATGATACGTGTCCTACTTGCCCAGATACTATGTTGACCCAAACCCTCTCTTTTCTTTCTATAATGTTTGGTGCCAAGATAGCTTTTAAAATATTCACATTTAACTTATTGACATTTCCACTTCTCTCCTACCTCCTGCTTTCCCTGAGACACACTTCATTCGCTGATGCCAGAGTGACTAAGCCACACATTGTTTTCTCATAGCAAACTCAATCCTTTATGAGTAACATATAAAAGGAGAACATTCTGGCCCATTTAATTTGATTTGATTCTTAGTTCTCTTGAAATATAGAAACATTCTTTCCTCCACGCCATTATTTTCAGCTTTTATGTGTGTAGCCACAAGTGTTTAGATTATAATATAAAATGGCAGATAAATATGCTATTATCCAAAGTTTTGCATAATGAGTTTAAGTATAATACATTCACTTTTGAAAATGTCCATACTTAGTTAAGTGCATGAGGCTGCCAGCATGTTTCCCCTCCCCTCTGGGGTGGAAGTTCTGCTTTGCCTCCCATCTCAGATGCATAATTAGTTGGAGCACGTATACCATGGTGGTTTCACAGCCTACATCACCAAAACCTTCTTTAAACATCATTTTAGCAAAGCAAACCCAGGACATTCTGTTCACCTTACTTAAATGCTTGTAACTTTAGTATTTTTACAATTCTTTCAGGCTTAGCACAGATGGGATTTTTCAAATGAAAACCAGATGAAAGTAAACAGCAATCTCAAAAACCTTAAGGTAGGAAGACGCAGGCCTAGCTCCGTGCTGTAATAAGATCCTCTTTCGCCGAGGAAGTATGTTTCCAATAACTGTACAGTTACCTTTCATTAGAGACTTAAATCAGCATTTTATTTTTCCCTTTATAATTTGACATGGTAAAAGGAGAAGTGGGCTTTCAAATCTCTAATCCATGTCAACCTGAGATGAAAGTTTTTAGCACTCTGCCTCTGTGGGGGTATTTGGATTTGTAGTTCATTTTACAAATCCTGTTTAACATACAATTAAATAATAATGTAAATATGTGACATAATCTCCCTGGCTACAAACTTTCACTGACCCTGGTGATTTCCTCCCCCTGGGGCTTTAAATTTGATTTCTATTGCCCTACCTTACTGAAATGTGTACTCATATCTTCTTCAGTTGCAATTTACTAAATAGTCATTCAATGTGTATCCTCTTTAAAATTTATTTGCAATAATTCTCCTTTGATTAGAAAGGAATCATCCTAACTCTGTTGCCAATTTATTTTTATTTATTTTTATTTTTTACCTATATTTATTTTTATTTTTTTAAAGATTTTATTTATTTATTTGACAGACAGAGATCACAAGTAGGCAGAGAGGCAGGCAGAGAGAGGAGGAAGCAGGTTCCATGCTGAGCAGAGAGCCCAATGTGGGGCTCTATCCCAGGACCCTGGGATCATGACCTGAGCCGAAGGCAGAGGCTTTAACCCACTGAGCCACCCAGGCACCCCCTTTATTTTTATTTTTAACCAGGTCATCTCCAAGGTAGCCTCCAAAATTGGTACACACTGAAATCATTTGAGAACTTTTGAAGCTTGAGAGCTCCTTCTGTAAATGATCCTGTTTAACAGGCCCAGCACTGGAACATGGGCATTTGCATAAAATCATCTATTTTAACATGCAACCAGGGTTAGGGATCACTGGTCTAGGTAGGATCAAGATTCCCTCTTCTTGAGGGGATTTGTTCTTGTGGGATAAATGTTGGGGTCCTTCTTACGTCTCCAGGAAAGTAAAGAAATTGGTTAAGACTAGAAGGAATCTAAATTCTCTTATAGACAGACACCTAGATCCTGGGAGGAATCCTTAGCAGTAGTAAGTGATCTTGGGATTGTATCTTAATTCTAAGAGTGGGCAATTTAAAACAAAGATATATCCTCTCAGCAACTACTGTGAGCATCTCTACATTGCAGTCATCTAATCTTTCACCAGCATTTAGTACAAATTGTCTTGGAATCAGAAGCCTGTGCATCTTGATCCTATCAGCCCTACCTACTATGGGATAGTTAGGGTTGGTCTCCAACATGGCAACTGTTTACAAACAGTGATGTGGTGGTGGTATGACCTACCAGAAAGCTACAGAGTAGATCATCTCTCTGGGACATTTATATTTTTCTCCTTCATGGGGTTCTTCCTTCCTTCTATGTATGGAGAAATCGAGGACATAGGTCTGAATCAGCTTATATAACCAGAATGGGTGGTGCAGATTTTGTTTCATATCATTTCAGAAAATGTAAGCAGAAAGAAAACATGGCTCCCAAATTACAAAAGTTGTTATTCAGCCTGCATTTTCTTGAATGGTGATCATTCCACCCATATGGTCTTTTAGTCATATAATAGAAAGATGAAATATCATTCATAATAGAGAATCATCATTTATTCTTAATAGATGGTTAATAATTTTATTACAAATAACAAGAAAGCATTTTTACCAAATACAGATGCTATAAATTTTTAAGAACCCTACATAGGGAAATTAGTAGTATATCTTTTACATTTTTCCATGATCCCAATAAAATAATATGCAACTAAATACTGCAAGTTAGAATTCCACTAAATCATCCTTCCAAATGTGTACTCTCTCTTTTCCTCCTGTAAGCTCTTCATTTCAAAATAAACAAGTAACCAAAACTTTCATTTTGAACCCTTTGATAATCTATTTTCAAAAAAGTCCTTGAAAAGAGCAAAGAAATGATTTTCTTATAGATTCAGAGTCAGGAAACTTGGATTGTGATTGTGTTCCTTTTAATTACTTTGATACAAAAATGGAGCTAGGAAGTTCAGGCAAGTTCTAGGCAAACAGCAAATATGATTAAAAGGCAAATTAGTCGACAAATAAAATATGGGAATATAATATGTTTAATGTACCATGGCTAAAGTACCAACTGTAGAAGAGATTTGAAACCAGTGGAAAAATATGTAAATAACCTAGAGGAAGAAATACAACTTCGTCTTGAAAGGGTTCATGGCAGAGATGGATGGTAAAATTTACAATGGGGTCATAGTTACACACAGAAAACATATCAAGAAAAATCTAGGACAAAGAATGAAAAAATAAGTAAACGAAATAAGAGGACATTTGGAAAAGTTACAGCCCCCTTTTGTGTCTCAGAAAGAAACTTTCACAGAGCATGTGTTTCTACCAAGGAAAAATGGGATTGAGGGAAAGGACGTTAAGATTTAGACTCACAGATCCCATTTGAATTCTTGATCTAACACTTAGTGTATAGTGCAAATCATATCACATTCCTGTTTATACGACTGCACTTATAATTTTCTGTCTCCATAGGTCATGGTAACAAATGTTATTACCCTCTGTAAAGTGCTTTGCAAATTAAAGTGCTGCTTTCAAATACAGGTAGAATCTTACAACTCAAAGTGAGATTCTGGATTTTGACAAGTTGATCAGTATTCCATATGTACATTCGATTTGGAGACACACTGGTTTAAAGGGGGTGTAGACTGTGTAATGGAAAAACATCCTTAATCTTAGACACAGTCAGCTTTAATTTAGATTGATAATGCTTGAGCAAAGTGCCCCACATCCTGTATCCTCTTTCTCCTCACATATAAAGCTAGGAAGGGGGACTCTTTTGGAGGCTCTCTGAAGTGCTTTCAGGACATCATGAAATCAATTGTGAGGGAAATTTCAAATCAATTATTACCGACAGGAGTTGATTTTTGTTAATGATTCGTATTTCACTGTATGTTTGTTTGGAGTATTTCTAAAATATAATTCTCATCATTCTGCCACCTGGTATGCTTCCTTGAAAGGAAAAGATGGGATTGCCTATACCCTACAGTGTACCTGCCCCTGTCCCATCAAATGTGAGTTATGTTAATGCCATCAATCCCAAGTGTTCTAAGAGAAAAAAAATGGCTGAGCACTTCTGAGTGGACTGTTTGAATCTCCCTTAAGCTCTGAAAAGAAAAAAAAGAAATGAACAGAGAAACAAACAAACAAAAAAACAAACAAAAAACCTAGTGTGTAGAAGAATTGACAAATCATGTAGGAAAATTAAACATTTGGATTTCAACTATTTTCTTCTTGAATATCGCTTTTTGAAATTCTCATTCTTTTTCTTTCTTTCTTTTTTTATTTAAAGATTTTATTTATTTATTTGACAGAGAGATCACAAGTAGGCAGAGAGGCAGGCAGAGAGAGAGGAGGAAGCAGGCCCCCCACTGAGCAGAAAGTCCAATGCGGGTCTCAAACCCAGGACCCTGATATCATGACCTGAGCTGAAGGTAGAGGTTTAACCCACTGAGCCACCCAGGCGCCCTGAAATTCTTGTTCTTTTTCTAGCTTAGGTTCCTTTCAGCATGCAAATACATACTTTGCAAATAATGTTCAGGGCTTTGTCCTTCACAGTGAGAGCTGCTATTCATGCACACTTAGACATGTAGTGAGAAGCTAACCTGTTAGCCTCACCCATCTATTGACTTAGTCCAATGCCTGGAACCCCACAGGGCCACTTAGTGTGTGGCCTGTGTAGCCACACTCTCTAAGAGAGAGAGCTAGCAGCTGGCAGCAGCCTGAGAGAACTTATGAAGACTAAGATAAAGAAATAAGAAAACTATGAAAGGTGTCCTAAAGAATACTGGGTACTCTAACTGCAGGGTGCTATTTGACTCAACACCAGGCAGGTAGAAAATACAGATAGACTATCTCTCATTGAGAAATGCTCACTAGACCATGATGCCCAATCAATAAGGGTGACATGTTGAACTGAACTTACTCCTGCTTAGTTTACATCCATCTCATTCCTAACACAGCCCCATTTTTCATTTGCAATACAGACCCTGGTTTCCTTGAGCTGTCTGGTACTGACCCAACGGGTCTGGATGTGGATATTGATATGGGTGCATTTTATTGATTTTTGGGTCTTCCGCCTTAACCTGGACACCCCTAATCCAAATCTGCTAACTTTCATTCAGGCTAGGTAGAGCTTTCCAATAACTTAGAAGGTGGGAATTCAATCATTTTAAAATGACTTACTGGGGTATAATTTGCATACTATAGAGTCTACCTGTTTAAAGTGCAGAATTCACAGATTGTTATTATATTTACAGTTTTGCAGCCATCGCCATAATCTAATTTTAGAACATTTTCATCATCTCCCAAAGCAGCCTTGTACCCATTAGCAATCACTTTCTACACCACCATCTCTCAGCCCTAGGCAACCACTAATGTACTTTCTGTCTCTATAGATTTGTTTATAATTTTTGATAAATGATTTAACTGGTCCAGAAAAAAAGTCTTTTTTTTTTTCCCCTTCAAATTGCTCACCACATGATCTCTAACATCTCAGTATGAAGTTATTTATTTTGTATTAGGGTCTCAAGTGATAACAATTAGAAATGTATTTTGTTGTATATGAATATTTTTCAATGTCCAATTAGCCATTCTCAAATTATTCAGACATATTATATTTTGTTTTCTGTTGTATTTCCTTCCATATTTTAACAGTGAGAGGAGGGGCATGGTAGCAACGCCAAGAATTCATGATTACCAACGAC
Source organism: Taxidea taxus jeffersonii (assembly GCA_003697995.1). Classification (NCBI taxonomy): domain Eukaryota; kingdom Metazoa; phylum Chordata; class Mammalia; order Carnivora; family Mustelidae; genus Taxidea; species Taxidea taxus. The sequence continues at coordinate 57,446 of RCUC01137310.1, read as the reverse complement.
ACTACTTCTTTCTCATCTCTGAATTTTTATTTAATACTATGCACCTCTGATACTTTTGGAAATGAGGAGCTGAACCCTGGGCCTTTCATGGGCCAGGCAAATAGTCTCTTAGGTCTCACAGCTAGAAGTCATCACTGAGGAGACATCCCTTTCCAGTCATACACACTGCCAACCCTTGCCAGATGAGAGTTATATAGCTTCTCCACTTGACATAGATGGGAACCAAGATGGTAGGAACTAAATAACTCTATCAGAGTTTAAATGAATACAAACAGAAATTGATTGGGAAGAAGGAGAGTCACACTTGTAACTATTTTTTTGTGCAACTAATAAACTAATTTCAATATAAATGAACAATTTAGAAGGGTGCCTGGATGGCTCAACTGGTTAATCATCTGCCTTCTGTCAGGTCATGGTCCTGGGATCGAGCCCCACAACAGGCTCCCTGCTCAGTGGGGAGTCCACTTCTCCTTTTCCCTCTGCTGCTCCTCCTGCTTGTGCTCTCTCTCTCTTTCTTTTTCTCTCTCTCTCTCTCAAACAAATAAAGTATTTCAAAAAAAAAAGAACAGTTTAAAATGATCACTCTGATTCTAATAACTAATAAAATGTATTTGGGTAACCATTATGAAACATTTAGGAATATTTGATTAAAAGTCATAGATACAGATTTTAAAAAGAAAAAAAAAAGATAGGGGGATTTTATTTATTTATTTATTTGAATTTATTTTTTTAGGGGCTCCTTTTTTGAAAGAAGCTGTCTCTAGAATTGATGGATAAGGTCCCAGACTGGGCAGACACTGGGGCGACCTTGGAAATCTTAAAGGGAGGAATTCATGAAAGGTATCTGTAGGGTGCAGGAGTTGAGATGAATACATTATAATACAGAGTCTGTGTGGTTTCTGCTTATGAGTCAAATTCCAGGGAGAGAGTGTCTGGTCAGCCTGGTCCAGTTTACTACCACCACCTGTAGCACCCACCATGTTTGGCTGTAACACCTGAATTGACTGCATCACTAAGACTATATTCAAAGACAGGTGGTGGGATATTCCCCAAAGCCAAAATGGGATGTTGGTTCTGGAATTAGAAAAAGTAAATGTCAGACCATTAACAGTTAACATACTATTTATTTTTCAAAAATTTACATAGTACTTACTCTGATCTGAGCCCTGTTCCCATCACTTTATAATTAGTTACTTATCAAATCCTCATAATAATCTGATGCGGTAGGCACTCTTCTTCTTCTTTTTTTTAAGATTTTATTTATTTGACAGAAATCACAAGTAGGCAGAGAGGCAGGCAGAGAGAGAGGAAGGGAAGAGGCTCACTGCTGAGCAGAGAGCCTGATGTGGGGCTTGATCCCAGGACCCTGGGATCAGACCTGAGCCGAAGGCAGAGGCTTTAACCCACTGAGCCACTCCGGTGCCCCGGTAGGCACTCTTCTTATCAACTCCATTTTTTAAGTCCAGGGTGGTAAAGTAGATAAGATTGAAAAAAGTCCAGCTCCCAAGTCCCTATGCTCAAACTACACTATGCTAGCTCTCTCTGAGGTGATGATTTAGAGATATTTCATTGTTTTTCATAAGAACCCCATGAGATGAATCCCTATTTCCAAAATAAGAAAATTCAGATTCCAGTACCCATATGTCTACCATATTTCATTGATTTTCTTTGCCTTTCATGTAGTGGTGGGCATTACATTATATTAATGACTTAAATACCATTTGGGTGCTTAAAGCTAACTTCAAATCTCCATACTGATTTTTTTTTTTTTCCCCTTAAATAACATCTAAAAGCAGTTTTTTCCTTTGTGGTGGCCAATCTGTCTAAGGCCTAAGAGAAAGAGAATTCCTTATTTTCCTGTATGAATGCAAACGTAATGGGCCGACCCTGTATTTTGTTTATATCATGCATGTTTAAAGTCTGAACGCAGACATGAAGCCCTTCTCCGAACAGGTTCAGCTTGGAGCCATTATTTTAGGACTCTTTTCTTGGACACAAATTATATTTTTAAAAAACAGAAAGGTACAGGATTTGGGGATGGGCTTTTATAATCCACTGATTCTGGTCAGATTTAATTCACTGAAGAGAAACGTGACTGATCGTTACCATGCTCTCAGAGTCCTTTTCTACCAGATGTGATCTTCCTTCCAACAAGAATATAAAACACCTGCCATTCATTGTCCAGGGGCTGACAAGACACGTGAGTGGCAGCATGCCATCCCAGGCAGACACAGCCAAGGTTACAGACAATCCCTCGGATACTGGCTGATTCCATTTTTCTCTCCACCTCAAGGTGATAGTGCACCATGGTGTAGTGTGGTCTATGAAGACATTCTGCTTGAGTATGAATTCTGGCTCCCCCACTGTTTAGCAGGGTGACTTTGGGCAGGTCACTTATCTTTCTGTGCTTCATTGCCCATATGGGGTTTTGTGAGAATGAGGCAAGACCACACATGCCTTAGAAACTGGAAAGCAGTTGCTATATCAGGCATCACAATTGTCTCAGTAGGAGAGGTGAAAAGATCAACAGTGCACAGTGTATAGCAATTTTTGGAAATATAAAGTAGTTTTATGTTTATACACTGGGCTTAGTTTCTTCACAAATAAAGCATTATATTTGGAATTGCTCAAAAACATCCTTAGAACAATTGATGCCATTTTTTCCTATGTTGGCAGTAGAAAACCACTGATCTAGAGGTCTGGTAAAAGCAGCGGATAATAGGATGGAAATAAAAAGCAAGAGGGTCAGACAAGTAGAAAGAGTACTGGTATTAAATCTTTTTAATCTTTCTTCTAAAATATTTTTGATCAGCCCTTCTGAAATCTGTTTGAAGAGGCTTCCAGGTAGGTGGGGAAAGTTACAAACTCTGCGTAATTGAAATCAGGGATTTTATCCATTTATCAATATCTATATAGCTCATATCTGTATCTATGTGCTTCATCTATATTGGGATTTTTGAGGGTGTATAGAAAAATAAGTAAACAAGTAAACATTTCTAGGCACAAGCAGAGGACTTGGGTAGGCATTCAGAGGTTCTAATCCTGTCTGTTAGGGGTCTGGTGACACTGGCCAAGATGCAAGCCCAGCAGGAGGGTGGACATGTGCAGGCCCAGAAATAGTAAGGATACCTAGGTGAATTAATGTAGGGGGAAGCTTATATTTACTGTGCAACTCTGATACTGTTAAAATACTATCTCATTTCTTCTGGACAACAGCCATTTAAAGAAGATGTTCCACATGAGGACATTAAGGCTTAAAAGTTAAGTAATTTATTGTGTGCTAAATACTGAATTTGTGCACATAAAATATATATGATGAAGTCCTAACCCTCAATATAACTTTACTTAGAGATGAGGCTTTTAGGGGGTAAATAAGGTTAAAGGACGTAGGTCAGAATCCAGTAAGATTGATGGACTGATGAGAAAAGAAAGACCTGTCATCTCTCTCTTTCTCTTTTTCTCTCTCTCTCTCTGCCATGTGAGGACAGTGAGAAGGTGGCCATCTGCAAACCAGTAAGAAGGTTCTCACCAGGAACGAAACTGATTGACTGGCACCTTGATATTGGACTTCCCAGCCTCCAGAACAACGAGATAACAAATTTCTGTTGTTAAAGTCTTGCATCCTGTGATATTTTATTATGGCAGCCTGAGCTGACTCATATACTCTGATTATAAACCACTAATTGGCCATGATTTGTGGCTCAAACCAGGTGTGAGGATAGAAAAACGCAAATAGACTTAGAACCAGAAAGCTATAGAAGAGACTCTTGTATGAGTAAGTTGACTTACACAACAGTGAAATAAAGGAAATAGTAAGATAAGGTCTTTGTCATGCCTTGAAATAGTTTTCTTTCTATTTCAGGTCCTATTGCCCAAAATGCAATAAGGGCTTGGAAGTGCCGAAGTTAGCAGTAGTGAACTTCAGGACTTCTAAGGAGAAAGCTTACCTAAAGTGAGGCCTTCTTTTATTAATTGATTAAGTACCAATGCATTCTCATTTTAATCACATCTATTCATCTTTTAGCTATAGCTCTGTCCCTTAACCCTGAAGTTCTTTCAATAAAATTAAGCCAAATATGTATGCCCTAGAGGGATAGCATGATGTTTATACCAGATTAGAAGTCAGACTGGGAGTTATGCTCAACCGTTGTCAAGCTCTTCCACCCAAGAGCAGAAGATCTCAGTAATATTTAATGTACCCAAATTTTTGTCTATTTACTTCTTAATCTATTTTTAGCAGTTGGGCATTTTGAATTCATTGGAGATTTGGGAGTTAGTTACTACTGTTTCTTTTGAATTCTCACATTCTGATTTCTGAAATGCAGTCAATAGGGTCATATCTCCTTGGTTTACTGTGATTTGGGGGTTTCTATTGAAAGACCCCAACTCCATTTATAATTCGGACCAAGCAAATCATGGGTTTGCTCAAGAAGAGACAGAAGTGTCTTTCCTGGCTCACTAGTTTGAATAATCTTCCTTCTCAATCAGTCATTCAAAGGATGTACGTGAAACCTCATAACTTTTTGGTGATAGTGTAATGGCATCATTTATTTGCTATCCCCTATGTCATAATTTAGCTGTTTCCCAAGCTGGTGCCTCATTTCACATAGGAATGTGATGCTCTCCATAGTATCCCTTCTTTCAAGTATGAAGCTCTAAGTGCCTCTTCTACAACACAATGGATGAAATATTATTTTTATGGTTTCCAACCAAGATTAAAAGCAGCAATGCTAAAATGCCACAAAAGAGTGCTTGCAAGATTTCCAGAACAGTCTTGGCAACCAAACCATCTGGGGAGCTAGGATATGAACTTGATTACCAGCTTGAATGTGTTTGCCTTAAACAAAAGAAAGCTTGGAGTCCTATCCATCAACCACAGTGATAAATAAATCTAGAGCTTCAAATTCTGTGACATATTTAAATGGGACAGAGACAATGGCTCAGTGGCCACAATAATAACCAGATTGTGTTTTCATACAAAGACTGATAATAGAGTAAACATTGCTGCATCCCAACAGATAGTTCCCATATCTGTCTCTGCTCCCACCTAATTCACTGTTACATAATTTCTAGATTGTTTTTTCCTATACCATAGCTTTAGGCGTTTCCCTCACCTCTTTAAAATGCTTCAATTGCTTCCCAATGTCTCCTAAATAAAACCGACATTCCAGACCCTCTGCCATCTGGCCCCAAACTACTTTCAAACAACCATATTGCACCAAACTCGCCTTCACACTTCCAACATTGCCAAACCAAAGGCTGTTCATGAGTTGAAAAACATGTGTTTCAATAACACTTCCTGAAATACCTATCCCTTCCCATGTCAACCACAAACTCTTCTGACACTCAACCCAAAGTCTCCTTCAGAATATGGAGGTCCCAAATGAAACTTACATGAAACTTCAGGTTTCTTGGGGGGTGGGGAGAAAGAAAAAAGAAAAGAACAATGTGATAGTTATCTTAGTTAGCTTTAGTTGTTATAACAAATACCACAGACTGGGTGGCTTAACCAACAGAAATTATTCTTTATAGTTCTGGAAGCTAGAAGTCCAAGATCAGTGTCAGCATGGTCGGGTTCTGGAGAGAGCCTTCTTCCCTTCAGAGAGTTGCCTTCTTGAGGTGTTCTCACATGGCAAAGAGACCTCTGGTCTCTGCCTTTCTTTATAAGGGCACCAATCCCATCATGGGGCGTACTTTCATGATCTCACCTAAATCTTGTTACTTTCCAAGGACCCCACCTTCAAATACCATTACATGGGGGATCAGGGCTTCAACATATGGACTAGAGTTGGGGCACAAACATCCACCCTAGCAATGGTAAATGACAGCCAATATGGGTTTGGTGATGGAGGCTGATGGGAAATGATGGAGACAATGGCAACCAGGAAAGCATAGGAGACTGCTCCTCCCAAGTTCTAGTCATCTGCTGTCACATATGAATGCCAGACTAGCTGATTTTTTTCTGTTTTTTTTTTTTTTTTTAATTAGCATTTAATTTTTGGAACAGTTTTGAGTTCACAGAAAATTGAGAGGAAGGTACAGAGATTTCCCATATACGCCTCCTCATACATGGGTAGACTTTCCCATTATCGACATCCTTCACCAGTTATGTATTTGATGCAATTGATGAACCTCCACTGATACATCATTATCATCCAAAGTCCATAGAATCAATTCTGATTCATTCTTGGGGTTGGGCATTCTGTAAGTTTGGACAAATGTATAATGATATATACCCATCATTATGGTGTTATACAGAGTGTTTTCACTGCCCTAAAAATCCTCAGAGCTCTGATTATTGACCCCTCCCCAGCCCATGACCCCTAGCTAACACTGATCTTCATACCATCTCCATAGTTTTGTATTTTCTAGAATGCCTCGTACTTGGAATTATAGAGTATGTAGGCTTTACCAATCTTTCACTTATTAATATGGATTGAAGATTCCTCTTTGCTTTTTTATAGCTTCTTCTTACCACTGAATAATATTCCATTGTCTGGATGTATCACAGTTCATTTATCCGTTCACCATACTGAAGGGTATCTTAGTTGTTTCCAAGTTTTGGCAATTATGAATAAAACTGCTATAACCATCTGCTTATAGCAGGTTTTTGTGAAGACATAAGTTTTCAACTCATTTAGGTAAATACTAAGGAGTGTGATTGCTGGATTACATGTGAATATGCTTAGTTCTGTAAGAAATAGCCAAACTCTCTGCCATCATGGTTATATAATTTTACATCCCCACTAGCAGTGAATGAAAGTTCCTCCTGCTCCATGTCCTCATCAATAGTTGATATTATCAGTGTTCCAGATTTTGGCCATTCTGATTGGTATGTAGTACTATCTCATTGCTGTTTTAACTTGTACTCCCCTAATGACATAGTATGTAGAGTATTTTTTCATATGCCTGTTTGTCATCTGTATACTTCTTTGGTGGGGTGTCTATTAAGATCTTTGCCCCATTTTTTAATTGGATTGTTTGTTTTCATATTGTTGAGTTTTAAGGGTTCTTTCTACATTGTGCATGACAGTCCTTTATCATATATATGTTCTTTCAGTCTATGACATTGTCTTTCAGAAAGCCAGCATTTTTAATTTAATTGATAAATCGAGTTTATCAATTGTTCCTTTTGTGCCTTTTGGCACTGAATCTAAAAAGTCATTGACATACACAAGGTCATTTGCATTTTCTCTATGTATCTTCTAGCAGTTTTATAGTTCTGTGTTTTACATTTAAGTCTGTGATCCATTTTTACTTAGTCTTTATGAAGGGTGTGAGGTTTGTGTCTAGATTCATCTTTTTTTTTTTTTTTTGCATGTGTATATCTAGTTGTTCCAACATCATTTGTTGAAAAGACTATCTTTGTTTTACTGTGCTGTCTTTGTTACTTTGTCAAAGGTCAGTTAACTATATTTATGTGGATCTATTTCTAGGCTCTATATTCTGCTTCTTTGGTCTATTTGTCTATTCTTTCACCAATACCACACTGGCTTGATTACTGTGGTTTCACAGTAAATCTTAAAGGCAGGTAGTGTCAGTCTTCCAACTTTGTTCTCCTTCAAAATGATATTGGCTTTTCTGAGTCTTTTGCCTCTTCATGTAAATTTAGAATCAGTTTGTCAATATCTACATGTTCATCTTTCTTTCAAGGGAAGTTCAAATACTTGGTCATTTATGTGAAACCTCCTGATATTTAAATGCTATCTAATCATTCTAATAAAAAAGTAGTGGATTGACAATGGTGGCTTTGTTATTTAGCTAAGCTGTGACTATATTCGTCAGAATGTGTGGCTTTGGATCAGGGTTGGCCACAAGAGAACTTTGGAAATTGGAGATTTAGAAGTTACAAGTGAAGTAGTAGCCATTTTTGCTCTCTGAAACTTAGCCTCGTTGTGGTCTGATGAGATACCTCTGACCTGTGAGCTCATGCTGTTGGTGTGGGGCAGTGTCCAGCCTTCTCATGCTTCCAATTCACAATGGAGCTTTTAAAGTTTCTTTAGTCTAGGCCCAGGCCTCCGTGTTGGTCTATTATCAAAAGTGCTGCTACAGTGGAAGGCTACTTGTATCAGCAAAGGTTGGGAAGAGACAGACACAGGTTTTAGTTTATCCTTGTGTGTTTCTATTAATCAACAAGGATACAAGGTTTTCCTTATTTTAGCATACTTCATGGCCAACTTTCCTCTCCAAATGCTCTCCTGGCTGATCTATAGCAGTTTCAGATCCAAGACCAGATGAAGAGCCAACAGCCTTGCATAGATCCCAGCATTATAGGTCTTTCCCATGACTGCGTAAAATCTAATCTCCATAACAAATTCCTTCCTCTACGTAATTCATAGTGTTCTGCTTCTCTGATTGAACTCCGGTTAATACATGGCCAAACATGTCTTGATTGAACTCTGGTTAATACATGGCCAAACATGTCTGTGAACAGAAACTTGCCTCAGAGAAGCCAGAGAGCAAGTGCTTTCTGAATTAATGTCTTTGCGTATGTCCTCAGCTACAAATAATCTCTCCCTCCTCTCAAAACTCATAGTTTTATGTAGCACTTAACACATTATAATGTTTATTACATACTTCTGCATACATATTTTATATTTCTTGAGAAATTTTAATTTATTTACATCCTTTTCAGTTATTCTTCCTCCTTTCTATCAAAAACCTTAAGGAAAAATGCTGCTATTTATCCAGTACCCATCGGCTATGTTCAAAGATATCTTATTAATGGTATTTTATAAATTTTTAGTAATTCTCAAAATCAATCCTGTAGATTAGATATTGTAGTGGTTATGATGTTTTTGGCTACAAGAAACAAAACCTTTGGCCAAAATTGGCTTAGGTAGTAATAACATTTATTCTATCACAAAATACCAGAAGACCAGAGGCTGTTAAACAGACATCAGAAACATCACCCCTTGCTCATTCTCTTGACTCTGCACTTTTGTAGATTCTGTTTGTTGGCCTTATTCTCAAACCAGGACGAAGATGGCCACAGCTATTCTATGAGTTTTCCTTCACTCGCAAGGTGAACTTCTTGAACAAAATCCAAGACATGCCCAGGCTGGTTCTTATACACATGCCCCCATCTAGTCCACAGGAAGCACTCATCATCCTTTGACCTGACAAACTTCAGGTGTATATGTTATCAGGTAAACCTCTGGACCTTATTTCCCTTGGGTGTCACTCCAACACCAGTCTTCTGTGCCACATCCATAGAGGACATACCACAACTTCTTTGCATGGTTGCTTTGAAGTCTTTCTCATTAGACACAAAATGGGAGTAACATTGCTCATCACTCTGACTCAAAAGAGGTGTGACACTCACAGTCCATCTCTTGCCCAAGAATTATCCTTTTAGTCCTCTGCTCCTTTTTTGAATTCTCTGATAAATAAATCACAGAACTGATTTGTTCTTAGCTCCTTAACAAGACCAGTATAGGAGGTCTGGCAATGCACATATGGGTACTTCCTATTTCCTTGGTCCTTCACAGGAAACTGACACCAAGTAAGTCATGTTTTAACATATAATTATACATGCAATATAAATTTGACTCAAGATGGCATATTACAAATATGCCATAGCCAGATTGGCTTTCTCTAATATGGTTAATCCAGTTACATCTGATACTAGCAAGGGAAAAGAATTATGTTTATTTATTTTCTGAGTAAAAATTTGGGATTCTTTTTCAATCAGGTTTTACATTAAAAAGAAAAGACAAGGGGCACCTGGGTGGCTCAGTGGGTTAAAGCCTCTGCCTTTGGCTCAGGTCATGATCCCAGGGTCCAGGGATCGAGCCCCGCATCGGGCTCTCTGCTCAGCGGGGAGCCTGATTCCCCTCTCTCTCTGCCTGCCTCTCTGCCTACTTGTGATTGCTGTCTGTCAAATAAACAAATAAAATCTTTAAAAAAGAAAAGACAATATGCAAAGAGAGGATGCATACAAGATTTCAGGTACTGATTTGGTGCTCAGAAATATTTTTCTGATTTATAAAAAAATAATAGGGGTGCCTGGGTGGCTCAGTGGGTTAAAGCCGCTGCCTTCAGCTCAGGTCATGATCCCAGGGCCCTGGAATCAAGCCCCGCATCGGGCTCTCTGCTCGGCAGGGAGCCTGCTTCCCTTCCTCTCTCTCTCTCTCTGCCTGCCTCTCTGCCTGCTTGTGATCTCTGTCAAATAAATAAATAAAAATCTTTAAATAAAAAATAATAGATATGATTTGTTTAGCACCTACTACATATCAAATTGTTTTCCATGTATTATTCATAGTTCTTTCGAAAAATTTGCAATATTCACTAACCCCATTCTATGGAGTAGAAAAATTAGTCTCATCAGGTTTAAGGATCTTTTTGGTGATATTCTAGCTATTAAAGGATAAATTCAGGGTTTGATTATATGTGTTTGATTTTGAAGATGATATTTTTCATTATACATATCTGCTTAATCTTTTAAACTCCATGCATCATATATAATCATTTGTAAAAGTTTCTGTAGTTTAACTTACATAATACATCAATTTTCAAAGCTCTTTCATATCATATTACAAAATTTCTCTGTGAATTAGGCAAGTAAGTGAACTAGCTTTTCCATTTATCAGATGTGAGTGACTGAGGCACACACCAAATAATTAACTTGCCCATGAACCCAGCAAGCCAACTGGCAACTGGGTCTGGTAATTTCCCAGGAGGAAGAATTAGGTACAATGATAAGTGTACATGTTCCAACAGTTAAATCTGGGCTTTATGACTTACCTCTTAATCACCATCTTTGTGTCTCAGGTTCTTATCTGTATACTGAGACACTATTCATGCCTACCGACTGGGAACTGTAAAGGATCTGATGTTTATAACTCACTGAATGTAGAGCTCGGCAAATAGCAGGTGCTCAGAAAAGTGTAGCTCTTATGTTACTAACTTCAGTGCTTACGACAATGCTACTCTTTAGAGGAATGTGTTGTTCTTTTATCTAGTCATAAAAAAATTGTCAAGCAAAAAGATATATGGAAAATGTTTATATTAAGTATGTGTATATATTTACTGGAGTCCCTATGTTCAACTACTTGTCCAATTGATTGTGAACATAGATCTAATTTTTATGTTGCTGTCCTTATATTTCAGGTAGCTACAAGCTTAAATGCTTAGTTTTAGATTTTTCTAACATCGCTTTTGACCTACCTAATATCGTTTGGATAATTTATCAGATAGGAAGAAACATTTTACCTTCTATGAAATTTTTGAAAGAGTTGGGGATCTGGGCAGTTATCAACAACAACCTAAACATTTCTAACTCCAAGCGTTTTCAACCTGGTATGTTTTTCTTCCATAATGGACTTACCTAATATAGTTCACTCCTTTCTCATCTGTAAACCCATTATTCTGCAAAATTTATAGCACTTTTATGCATCTCTTTTTCGTTGTTACACATGGAGGACATTTTTTTTTGGCAGTAATTATATAATTTGCATATTTAAAGAGTAAATTGCAATCAAGAAAAAAATTATCATACAAATTGCTGTGTGTGTAATATGGTATCTGCAGAATATAGTGTTTACTTCTCTGATGTGCACACTAGATCTATCTTAGAAAAGCGAGGAAAGGAGAAAAGAAAAACATTTGCCAAAGAGATTAAGCAGAACTTGTTTCCCTCTTAGAAAGTTTTTGTCTAAAATTTAAAGAGATAAAGTACTTTTCCACATTATGATAGGGGAAAATTCTTGGTTGCTCTCAGTTTTACATAAATCCTTCTTTTTTCTCCCCCACTATTTTTATGTTTTTGTTCAAAAGTATTTTTATGAGGCACTGTTTCTGAGAAATATTAATATGGTAAGTTCAATCCTGGCTATCTTTAATGGACAACTGGAGGGAAAAGAAGGAGGACAAAATGATGTTAGCTTTTGGACTAAAATGTAAGTCATCAAAGTGGTTAATAGTCCCTACTGACAACTAAATAAAAACAAAACTGCCAGAAAAAAGGCAAAATAAAAGAACAATAAAACCTCGATATATGAACATAGGAACAACAAATCAAGTCTTGGAGTCCTCTCCTCTGCTTGCATGTATGTGCAAACTCTATTTTTTTCACAGAGAAGTTGCCTTATATTCTATTTAGTCGGTGTAGACAGAGTCTGTTTATCCCCATAAATGGCACATTTTGTGACTAAGTTTTCTGACTATCTGAATGACAAGTTTTTACACAGCCAACTGAATTAAGCATGCAGCTATTCTTAGTTGATCATTTAAGTGTCAAAATCATCAAAGTGACTTCTTGATCTATTGTTTTGTTTGTTTATTTTATTATTTGAAATGGATTTGCTTTGAGTTATTTGGATACTAAACTAATAGTTTTATATATAATTTTAGAATATATTATTTCAGGGTGCCTAGGTGGCTCAGTGGGTTAAAGCTTCTGTCTTCAGCTCAGGTCACGATCCCAGGGCCCGGGGATTGAGCCCCATGGCTCCCTGCTTCTCACTCTGCCCCTCCCCCTCCTCATACTTCCTCTTCCTCTCTCTCTCTCCCTCTGTCTTTCTCTTTCTCTTTTTCTCTTGTTCACACATAAAAAAAATCTTTAAAAAATTTAAAAAAGAATATATTATTTCTTCATGATCTGGAATTTATGATATAACAATGAGCATCATTTTATTAAGTCAATTTGACTTTAAAAGGTATATAGGGGCCATGAGAGAAATTTTCCAAATGGTCATTTATGTTTTCAAGAGTCAGTTTAGGAAGTACCAGATTACGAACAGGCTTCCTATGTATAAATATATGGTGATGTTATTTGTACTCCATGTTGGAAATAATTAATTGAATAAAGCTTTCACTAATTTTACTCATGAAAATGACCAATTTGATGTTTCTTCCTAAATTGGAAATGGAGGAATAAATTTGAAAGGAATTGAACTTGATTAGAACAAAGTCCCATGAAGTTTGAAAACGGTTTTCTTTATGTTTGTGATAGAGAACATCGTCAGAATTTTTCTTCCATGGTTCTTCCCAGAATCCATTTTCCATTCTCACTAGGAGTTAAAAGTGAAAAGACATGAAGGAAGAGAACAAGTATTGGAAAAGTTTCAAGTGGATTCCAATATGCAGCTTGATGCAGATTTAATTCTGAGAAAAAGAAAAGTGCCTGTAGGGGTATAAGTGTGGAACACTCACCATTTCATTGTGGCAATGATTTTTTCATGCATGTGTATGAGTTTCTCTGCATCGACTGGAATGTAATACCCACAAGGTTAATTAGATGTGCTGAAAATGGAAACGTTCAGCACTCTCAAAATGTCTAGTTAATTCAGGTCTCACCCAGGCATCTATGCTATCTTTTTAACCACATTGTTTTCCAAGGTGTGGAGTTCATTTATGAATAACATCCTTTGAACCTTTTCAATATAATAAAAGGTTTTTGAGATGCATGGTCAGTCAACATCTAACATAAAATCTTAAGCCTCTGGTTTTGAAAAGAACAATGTGGATTAATGAGGGTTGTTTTTTATAGAGCCGATACAATTACTTGTCAAAAAAGACAAAGAAGAGAATTACTGTTGGTATTCTGGTCAAAAACTGTGTTGATCTATCATGAAAATTGAAACTTCTCTAGAGAATGGATGGATTTTGACTTATTTGTGGTCTTAGTGAGGGGAATGAAAGAGGGGAATGAAATCACGAAGAAGATGCATGGATCATAAAGCAAAATCAATATGGATACTCAGTTAAATAAAAGCATTTTATATTTGTGTCAATTGAAAAGGAAAATGAACTGTTTCTACAAAGAAAGATGAAGCATTTTTGTTAATGAGTTTTTACTCTACTTGTTCTTTATTAATATGTCCTTAGCTTGTTCATTTTGGGTATTATATGGTATTATAGTGTGAGTATATATATATTTTTGTTTCACTATTTCATCAGTATTTACCTAGATACTCTTGTCTGATCTCAGAACTTATACAATGTTTGCTCCTCAGAGTTGAGGACAGGGTTTCTTTCATTTCATGAATTTTCATATGAAGAATTGGGGAGAGATCAGCAGAATCTTCTTGTATCCACAAATATGAACTAATATGGGTACGTAATAACCACACAAAGTTTTTCTTTTTGGAAACTATCATGATCGATCCTTGAAGTGATTCCAAGTGGCAACTCCAACTAGAGTTTCCCCAAAATATTTGTTGTTAGGTGTGTTTTTAAATAACTTCTAAAACAGGATGACATAAAGTATTTTGAATTAAGGAAATAACCAAAAATTTTTGGTGCCATTATGAAGGAGTAAAGTTAAAGCAACATCTTCCCTTATGCCCCAAATGTAAACCCATTTAGGGCTTTCATAGTCACCCAGGAAGAGAGAGAAGATATAAAACAAAGTGGTTACAAATTACCCTTAATCTCTGCTGTTTCATAAATCATGAAAATCTTAATGCTATGCTTCAAGGACACCTTTGAAAAACTTTCATGCAACAAAGTTATCAGAGTTGCAGAAGTTTATTTATAAAGGTCACTTGTACTGTTTTTCTGTAGGTCTATAAACTCCATCAATGTCACATGGTAAAAAGACTGATCTAGGTTCTGAACCACATATTGTAGTTCAAGTTCTCTATTTAAATGCTTTCTGATTGTAATTGCAGTCTTCATGGACTTATTTCCTTACCTATTAAACAAATAAGTTCATATGCATGTATCCCTACTTCCTGGAACAGCCAACAAAGTAACCAGACATCAGAAACTTATAAATGAGCTATTAACAAACTAGTATTAGAGAATTCTACTGCTACAGTTATCTATGATCAATTCTATCAATTGGTTAGAGCCTAGTACTCAAGAAGCCAACAAACTGGGTTAATTTCTCTTGAGAAATGGTTTGTTTCTGAGCAATCCTGTAAATTCCTCTGAGTCTCTACTCAAATCTTACATTCATGCTACTGGCTAGAATGGAATTAGGTAATGGAAATGCCAAGAACTCAGTTTTGACCCCCTTGAAACAAAAACTCAGGGAACATGCCTCAGTTAGACCAATAGTTGTAATGTTTTACAATAGCATGATGCTTTGCTGTAAAACTCTGCTTTTTGGAATGCAGTCGTGTTATAAAATCCTAACATGGGGGGGGTGTTCTAGATTGATTATCTTATCTAGTTATACATTGTGATTTCAGTGTAAATCAAACAGTCCAACACACACACACACACACACACACACTCACACACACACACACACACACACACACTCACACACACACACACACACACACACACACGGAGAAAGATATGCCTTATGACCCTCACTCCCAGAGCTGTTCATAGCCCATATTTAGAATTTACCATCTACCTCCTCAACTAAGCAGTTCATATTTATTGTCATTGCTTTCAATCAGGACCTCAGCCTATTGCTGTTCTTTATAGAATGAGGTGGTTCAAACTTTTTAAAAAATTTCATGTTGACCCCATTTGTATAGAGTTGTTACAGAATTTCATCAACTTTTAACAATGAAAAAGATAGTTCTTGAATTTTACACAGTAACCCTGGTGGCCTCTATGTTCTTAACTGTCCCCACTGTATAGCAACAACCCTACCTCAGTTTGATTGACAGGATCAATCATATCAGACAGCACTATTCCGTCCATCTGTTGGCAGAAAGAGCCCCAAATGACCAGTGGTAATTTAGCTTCCAATTTAATAGAATTGGGCCCTGCTAAGTCCACTGAGGGATAGTTTTCTCCCTCGTGTAATAAAACCTCTGAACTACAAAAGTCTACAGTCATGAGGGAAAGATTTGTGAGTAGATCAATATATGTAATAGAAAAAGTTGACACTCCCACTTTTCCTCCTTAGTTCCTGTGTCTATGAATAGTGCCTACAGGAAAAATAGCACCATAAATCAGTTGTGGTTCTGAGTACATGACCTTTATCATGAGGTGACTTCTGACAATGGCACTATTACAACGACATTAAAATACATCCTATCCTTCTGTGTAGTCAGCTGCTTCTGAGTAATGGGTACATGAAAAGACCTACAACAGCAATGGGCATCAGTACATTGTTTTTATATATTCATTCCTGTGTTTATGATGTTCTCTGTTTATTGGTAAAGAAAATTCTTAGGTCAACAACAGTGGTGTGTGGTGCCATGGTCTGAATTTTGTCCCCCTCCAAATTTAAATGTTGAAGCATGAATCCCTAATGTGACTGTATTTAGAGATTTTTTTTTTTAAAGATTTTATTTATTTGTCAGAGAGAGAGAGCGCGCACAAGCAGGGAGAGGCAGAGAGAGAAGCAGGCTTCCTGCCGAGCAAGGAGCCTGATGCAGGACTCAATCCCAGCACCCTGGGATCATGACCTGAGCCGAAGGCAGTGGCTTAACCAACTGAGCCACTCAGGCGTCCCTAGAGATTTTTTTAAAAAGATTTTATTTATTTATTTGAAAGAGAGAGAGAGAGAGAGAGAAGAGTGAGCAGCAGTGGGGGGCAGGGAAGGCAGAGGGAGAGGGAGAAGCAGGCTCCCCACAGAGCAGGGAGCCCAATGCAAGGCTCAATCCCAGGACCCTGGGATCATGACCTAAACTGAAGGCAGACGCTTAACCGACTGAGCCAACCAGGTGCCCCTAGAGATAGGTACTTCAAAGCTAAATGAGATGGTTAGGCTGTGGTCTTAATTTTATAGGATTGGTGTCACTATAAAAAGAAGAGAGACCAAAGACCTCTCTCCCTCAGCCATGTGAGGACGTAACAAGAAGGCAGCTGGCAAGCCTGTTCTCACCAGAAACTAAATTCTGATGAACCTTTCTCAGACTTCCCAACCTTGAGAACTGTGAGAAAATAAATTTCTGTTGTTTAAGCTACTCAGTCCATGGTATATTGTAATGACAGCCTCAACATACTAATATTTGTGGAGTATTACTATTGCTTTAAAGCACCCTTACTTCTAAGCTGGAAAAAGCAAAACCAAATCCAGAATATGGCTTTCTAGTAAGGATAAATTGCTACCTCCATCATGGTAGAAGGAGGCCAAATGCCAGCAGGTGATTGTCTGGTCTTTCTGGTATACATAGATGTATTGGTTCTCAGTTTGGGCATTGCTTCTAGAAAGTACATCTGTCAGCAATGGCATTATATAAGGGACCTTTGCAGTGGGAGATGAAAGCTGAGCCTAAATATGATTTACATCTTTTATAACTTAACAAATAAATTAAATATATAATTTATATATTAATTATATGTTATAATTCATACATTATTCACTTCTACATTATAATATTATGTTAAGTTATAATATTATAACATACATTATAATATAATTTATACATCTTTACTATGAGGGTTAATTTACTTATTTGTTCATGAACAAATTTAGGAATTTCTAAGATGACTGGAAAAAGTACTAGCTGATAATGCTGTAAAAGTCATTTTGTCTTCCTTGGTTATTAAAAACCTTCATTTAAGTGGGGACATCTTTGTAAAGAAAGAAACCTGCAGGACAGAAATTTTTCTATCCCCAGAGTCAATTCTGAGAGCTCCACGTACATAATTCTTTTCTAAATCTCATCCTATCAACAACACAGCTTCCTTGTAAGTCCCTGACCATCCTTTCTAAACCAAGAATCACTAAATATCTGCATCTCAAAACTCTGAAGATCTTTCAGAAAGGCAGAGGACAGCCTCAGTGACTTGGGAAGAGTGGTCACTTCTATTATAAAATAAAGTTTAAGATTTGATTGAGTTTTGCTACTCACGATCCTCGGATCTCTCCCATATGCCCCCTTTCTAAAGATTACAGGCCCTTTCTTTCCTTATCAGTGCCCTAAATTTTCTGAAAGGCTGTGAATCCAACTAATACAATTTGGCAACCCGCAGAAGCAAACTTAGTGTTTGGGTTTTGGCTCTTGGTCTAGTGGTTCGGAGACATAAAGACCTCTCTCAGAGAAGCTATAGAGATTTTCTCATTTTCTATCTGCATTTGAAAAACAACAGCAGAAGAATTTGAATTTATCAATCTATTTGTTTTCAAGGCCCAGTGGAGTAAATCACTTCACTCTGCAGTCTTGAATTTTATTTCTTACACCCAATGACTTTCTGAACATTGTCTTCAATTGGCACTTCTTCCAGGTAACCATTGATAATGACATAATTAGGTTTTCATTTCCTATTGCATGTCATGGGCTGCCAGACACCCATTCTTTAATGCTTATTAGATTTTTAAAAAATTGCCTTTAGTCTCAACCAATTCCAGGTCACAAACCCCAGATTCTCCTTATTTCTGTGAATGTCTTTGGCTTGTAACAACTGCTTGTGCCAACTCCTATTTTAGCTTCCTGGATACATGAAACAAATAAGGGATTTAATGAGAAAGTACTGGTAATTCAAAGAATATCCAAGAAGTCTGCCGAGTAATACATGGGAATGGGCAGGAATAAGGTAAGCTGACTATTAGTTAGGGCCACAGTGACAGCATGCCCCTAACCAGTCAGTACTAATATTGCTTACTGGCTGCCAAAGTTTGCAATGATATTATCAACTTACCACCTCTTAAATTGCTCCTGCATTAATGACACTGCTGGTCCTAGAGTGTCAGTGTTCCTGCTATCTGGGCTCCTTAGCAAAGATCCAGCCAGGAGCCTACATTGGGAACACCTGCTTAGCAAGACTGACCATGTAAGTCAATATCTGATGCTTTATAATTCTACTTTAGTGGGGAATAGTATGTGCTTCCCTGTCATAAGCCATATGGTTTATGTGCATGTACAAATTGTTGGCTAACTGAACACTCATTCCTATCTCTTTCCCCTTGACCATCTCCTCTAAACATTTTCAGTTTAGACTTCTTTCTGAGATAGAAGTGGCCATCTGAAATCTTTCTTACCAATGAGACATATTTTGAATTATGTAGATGGATTTCTGGGGATGTTTTTGCTTTTCCTGATAATAAAGATAGTTTCAACTGATGTCATCTCCCTCCCCACCCTCTTGCCCTGCTTTGATAGTGGGCATGGAGCCTGGAGTCATAGCAATCAGCTTTGACTGTAGCAAGGGTAAGAAAATTACAGATGCAAACACTGATCATATAGAGCCACTGAATCAGTGCCAGCAAAAACAGGATACAGACTCCTTGTAATATAAGAAAAATAAACCCCTATTTGTTTAGACCTTTGAACTTAAGTTTTCTATTACTTAAAACTAAACACATTCTAACTAGCACAATGAAGAATTCCCCAGATCCTGGGCAGCCAAACAGAAAAAAATAAAATAAATAATATTCATTTCTATTTTAAATATTAAGCAAAATTAAATGAACACTGATTTCCCCAAGTTCACATCTGAAATTGTTATTAAGGATACTTGGAAATTCGAGCACGTGTGTGAGTTGATGACAACTTCTTCTAAATACCTTTGGAAGTCTGATGTATAATATACATATTCTTCTTATGAGGTTTATGTAGACTCACATATGGATAATAGTTCATACTTTTTAAATTTACCTTCTATTTCAAGATGAAACCCAACCACTCCTTCATATTTCTCCCTAGCATATAAGTGGATGAGACACAATGTAACTAACAGATTTTTTTAAAAAATATGAACTAATATGCAGAGGTAAAATAATAATAGAAATCCACCTTTCTGACATTCAGCTAAGATAATCACAGGTGCAAGCTCTATGTGATGATAATAAATCTGTGTGGCAATTATAAAATTCAAATACCAGGAAACAAACTTAATACATATAGTTTTATGACTAAATGTACCATTTTGCTTATTTGTTTGTTTGTTTGTTTGTTGGTATCATTGCAAAAATGGTTGTGGTCCAAATTCCTCTTGGGGCCAGACAGGTAGCATAAATGAGGCCAGGTAGAAGAAGGATACATGCATACATTGGGAGAATGGCTGCATCTAAGGAGGGAGGAAAAATGACACAGCATCTAAGGAGGAGAAACCAATCAGTTCTAGCTCCCTGTGGCTACGCTGGGAGGCAGCACACTTGTCAGATCTTATTGTCAGCCAAAGCTGAAAATTTCAGATGTCGATGTGAAGTTTTTTAATGTTTTTTTAATTTTAGTCAATTAAACAATAATTAAAGTCTATGCCTGGATTTTGAATCAATAACGTGTGACCTTCCTCTTAAGGAAAGACTTAATCACAAAGTAATGTCCTTGTCTTTTTTAAGCTAGGAAAAAATGCATTATGAGAACAACACCCACAGTAGAATAAACAGAAAATATTTAAATGTTTAATGAAAATTCTTTGCTTTCAGGATTTTCTGGTAGAAATAATTACTGAAGAAGGTGGATGGGCTTCGTGAACAGTCATTTGTGTCTTCTATACTAACTTATTTTTAAACCAATTTCATCAATGTGAAACAGAAATCCATCAGAATCCTAGAGGAGAACATAGGCAGTAATCTCTTTGACATTGGCCACAGCAACTTCTTTCAAGACACATCTCTAAAGGCAAGGGAAACAAAGGTGAAAATGAACTTCTGGGACTTCACCAAGATAAAAAGCTTCTGCACAGCAAAGGAAACAATCAACAAAACAAAGAAACAACACACAGAATGGGAGAAGATATTTGCAAATGACATTACAGACAAAGGACTGATATCTAAGATCTATAAAGAACTTCTCAAACCCAACCCCCCAAAATCAAATAATCAAGTAAAAAAATGGGCAGAAGATTTGAGCAGACACTTCTCTAAAGAAGACATACAAATGGCTAACAGACATATGAAACAGTGTTCATCATCATTAGCCATTAGGGAAATCCAAATCAAAACCACATTGAGATACTACCTTACACCAGTTAGGATGACAAAAATCAACAAGACAAGAAACAACAAGTGTTGGAGAAGTTGTGGACAAAGGGAATCCCTCTTACACTGTTTGTGGGAATGCAAATTGGTGCAGCCACTTTGGAAAATAGTGTGGAGGTTCCTAAAAACAAATTAAAAATAGAGCCACCCTACAGCCCTGCAATTGTACTATTGGGTATTTACCCCAAAGATACAGAGGTAGTGAAAAGAAGGGCTATCTGTACCCCAATGTTCATAGCAGCAATGGCCACAGTCGCCAAACTGTGGAATGAGCCAAGATGCCCTTCAGCAGACGAATGGGTAAATAAGATGTAGTCCATACACACAATGGAATATTATGCCTCCGTCAGAAAGGATGAATACCCAACTTTTGCATCAACAAGGATAGGACTGGAAGAGATTACAGTAAGTGAAATAAGTCAGAGAAAGTCAATTATCATATGGTTTTACTTATTTGTGGGACATAAGGAATAGCATGGGGGACATCAGGAGAAGGAAGGGGAAAAAAAAGGGGAGAAATTGGAGTGGGAGACAAACCATGAGAGACTATGGACTCTGGGAAACAAACTGAGGGTTTTAGAAGGGAGGGGGTGGGAGGATGAGTGAGCCTGGTGATAGGTATTGAGGAGGGCACGTATTGCATGGAGCACTGAGTGTGGTGCATAAACAATGAATCATGGAATACTACATCAAAAACTAATGATGAACTGTATGGTGACTAACATCACACAATTAAAAAAAGAAAAGAATGACAAAAAATAAATAAACAAATTTCATATTTATTTCCTATTTACAACATTCTAATGGCATTATATTGATTTTTTATTATTAGGGTAATGCTAGTAACAAACTTTCAAGTTCTAGTGTTACACGATAACATAATGTAACTTCTTATTTCTACTATGTCTAATTGTCACAGAGGTCAGAGGCAGGGGAGCTCTCTTTTGTGATGTCATGGGGGACCAAGTCTGACATAAGCTCCATAGTCTTTAACATGTGTTTTTTCTGGACATTGATATCCATTCAAAAGGAAAGGTGGATTTTTTTTTTTTAATGGGTCAAGATTTGTACCATATAGTGAGTGATTCACTCTATACTCCATTTAGAAATGAGTCTCTATGTCTCAACTGAGATACAAAAGGACATTGAAGCCATTCGATAACTGGGCTGTGGCTTTCAAGTAACAAACTTAACGAAAGGAAAGTAACAAGAGTAGTCAGTAAATATCTAGTCAACGCTGACTGCCACAGGGTTCTAGATTTTGTGAACTAAGTGTCTTTACTTCCAGGGGCTATATTACTCTATTTATTTTGGCTATATTAGCAGTTAATTTATATAAATCAAGCAAAAAAACCCACGTTATTTCACAAGTCATTCTCTAGTAATTTTATTGAAGTATAATGTTTAGTTGTATTGGTTGCAAATCATTTCCCAAACTATGTCCTATTCAGGTTTTATTTGATTCAATTAGTTTCACCAATAATTTATTAATTACCTACTACGTGCCAAGCATTGTGATGGTTTCAGGAGACAAAGAAGTGTGTAAAAATTATCTGGGATAATTTTTGTGTATGAATTATGGGCATTGACCCCTAAGATCTCTTCAAACCCTACTAAAATGAGAATGAAAGACAGCAAAATAGATCAGCCCACTAGTATGCAAAGAATGGAAGGGGAAACACAATGAATGAGAAACGTGAATTTATTTTTGCAGGTATGGTAACTGACAACACACCTGAAAAAGCTAAAACACAAGATCCTGAATAGAGTGAGCTCCATGTCATGACCTATTAACTTATGTTGTGAGATCAGGAAGGCTTAAAATTAGAAAATACAAGTACTTTACAAGATGAGGAAGACATATCGCAACAGAGGAGGATGAAATTAAATTAAATTAAAGAAATAAAATAATAAATCAAAGAAATTAAAGAAATAATCTATTAGAAATAGACACTCTACAAGGTAATTCTCATTTTGTCTCTCTTCCCTTCCAGCCAGCCATCCTCTCCTGGGAATACATTTATCCACTAAGAACAAATAAACAAACAGAACACTAGAGCTTTTAATTCAGGGACACAAGCAAAACAGTAAGTGAAGGTGAGGTTTCACACAGGAAATGAGGATTCAGTGAATATTTACCAACCGAGACAAAACGGCAACACATAACCCTCTATCCAAGTCTGTTCCCAGAATTCCTGTATTCAGTTCACATACTCTTCAACAGAATAGTAACAGTTCTATTCTTGGAAAGGCTATGCTGGCTAATTGAACATAATAATAATAAATTAGTTAATTTTAAAAATTTAAAAATTTTAAAAAGTTAAAAAGTGAATATAAAACAAAACAAAACATAAGTATCTTGTATGGGGTAAAGAGGCTTCCTTGTGAAAAGCCAGGGTCTCCCTATACTGAGGTCCGCCATTTACAAAGTCCTACACATGGGGAAAAGTTCCAATCAACATTCAGGCTTCATAAGACATGAAAGACAAACTCCAACATAAACTAACATGAAGAAGTGACATCGTTGTAAACAAAGAGAAAGCAGGGAGCAGAAGAAAAATTCAGTGAAACTATAAGTGATCTGAAAGATAGAACAGAATATGTTGGTGTTGTGGATGTTGTTCTTTTAATAAGGATCTCTCTATGTCTCATTTGTAAGATGGTACCTCATAGTGTGGCACAAAGATTACACTAATGAATATATGTAACACATTTAAAATAATGCCAGCTATGTAATAAATAATACATTAGACTTAGTTATTATATTTAAATCAGGGAACCTCATGAATTATATATTTATAATGACTTTATCAATTTTTAGGACTGAGGACAGTGTTCAGATTAAATTAATTTTAAAATCAGAAAAGGAAATCAAGAAAACAACTCCATTTATAATAATACCAAAATATTAGGGTATTTAGGAATACATTTAACAACAAAAGTACAGGACTCGTACACTGAAAAGCACTGAACATTGCTGAAAGAAATTAAAGAAATAAAGGGAACTGACTCCCTATGTTCACATACTGGAAGTTTTACTATCTTAAGATGGCAAGACTCTCGAAATTGATCAACAGATACAATACAATCCTTTTCAAAATCTCAATCCCTTTTTTTTTAATAGAAATTTGTTAAGTGATCTTAAAATTCAAACAAAAATGATGAGTCCAGAATAACCAAAACAGTCTTGGGAAAAAAAAGAACAAAGTTATATGATTCAAACTTCCTGACTTCAAAACTTATTACAGTTCTACAGTAATCAATAAAGTGTGGTACTGGCATAAAAATAAACAAAAAGATCATTGGTTTGTAATTGACAATGCATACATAAACCCTGCATTTGTGGTTAATTGATTTTTTGATGAAGGTGCTGAGACAATTCAATGAGGAAAAGAATAGTCTTTTCAACAAATTTTGCCAGAGTAACTGGATAGTCACTTATAATAGAATGAAGTTGTACTCTCTACTTAAACCCATATACAAAAACTAACTCAAAATAGATCATAATTCTAAATATAAAAGCTAAAACTCTTAGAAGAAAGCATAAAAGTAAATCTTCATGACATCATTTTAGGCAATGGTTTCTATGACACCAAAAGTGCAAACAAGAAAAACAATTAGATGAATCAGAATCCATAAAAATTTAAAATTTTTGTGTTTCTAAAGAGGCCATCAAGAAAATGAAATGACAGCTCATAAAAAATAGAGAATTTTCGGGCACCTGGGTGTCTCAGTGGGTTAAAGCCTCTGCCTTCGGCTCAGGTCATGATCTCAGGGTCCTGGGATCGAGCCCCACGTTGGGCTCTCGGCTTGGCAGGGAGCCTGCTTCCCCCTCTCTCTCTGCCTGCCTGTCTGTCTACTTGTGATCTCTGTCTGTTAAATAAATAAATAAAATCTTTAAAAAAATAGAGAATTTTTGCAAATCATGTATATATTAGGAAATAATTCCAGA
The DNA here is from genome assembly GCA_003697995.1 of Taxidea taxus jeffersonii. Lineage (NCBI taxonomy): Eukaryota > Metazoa > Chordata > Mammalia > Carnivora > Mustelidae > Taxidea > Taxidea taxus. The sequence continues at coordinate 32,709 of RCUC01137310.1, read as the reverse complement.
ATGTATGAAGAACACTTACGACTCAACAATAAGAAGACAACCTAATTAATAAATAAACAAAGGGATTGAATAGATATTTCTCCAAAGAAGAAAATTGAATGGCCAATAAGCACATGGAAAGATAACCAAAGGTATTGGCCATTAGGGATATGAAAATCAAAATTATAGTGAGATACCACATCACACCTACTAATATGGCTAGACAGTAACAAGTAGGGTGCAGGATGTGGAGTAATTAGAACACGCAGCATGGTTTGCAGGTGAGATTGTAGAATGTTACAGCAACTATGGAAATAGTTGGACAGTCTTAAAACTGTTAAACCTAGATTTACCATATGATCAAAAATTATACTCCTAGGTACATGCCAAAGAGAATGAAAATAAATGTCCCAAAGAAAGTGTACACTAATGTTTATAGCAGAATTATTCTTAATAGCCAAGAAGTGGAAACAACCTAAATGGGCATCAACTTGACAAATGAGTAAATCAAATATGATATATCCATTCAATGGAATGTTATCCAGCAATGAGAAGAAATAAAGGATACATGTTATGAAATGGATGAACCTTGAAAACTTTAGGCAAACTGAAAGAAGCCATCAGAAAAGGCCATGATTCTATGATTCCATTCACATAGATTATCCATCATAGGCAAATCCATAGAGAAAGAGAAGAGAAGAATGTTTTCTGGGGACTCGAGGCAGACAAACAAGGAATGACTGATAATACAGGCTTTCCTTACAGGATAGTGAAAATGTTACCAAATTTGGTAATGGTGATGAATGTACAAATCCATAAGTATTAAAAAATCACTGAAGTGTACACTTTATGGGGTGAATTTTATGGTGAATGAATTACACTGCTATTAAGTTGATATAAAATAAATTAAAAGATAATCTTGTTAGGATGAAAAACTGATACCATGATTTGTTGTAAAGCAGAAACAAAAGAGATTTTAAAGAGGAGGACTCCAAAACACAAGTAGAAAGTTATAGATGATTGGTAAATTGAGTTGAAAGTAACTTAATGTTCTTAATGTATTCAAACCTCACATCAGGTAAGACTGGTGATCTTATCTGCAATCATCATAGACCATATAGCTAGGTTAGGTTAGGTTCAGGAAGGCTCTTTGACTTAATCATGTTCACACATCTTGTGAATGATGTAACCGAGAAGGAATCCAAGTGATTCATGTTGTGGTTCTATGTTGACATGTGAATGCATTAGAGCATGCCTATTTTCATCAACATATTTTTCTTCCTTTCCACTTCCATATGTGCTACACAAACTAGTCAGCAATGAGATAGAAACCAATCACTTTTTCCAAATGATATGTTAAATTAGACTGTATTTGAACAACCTCAAATGTTTTCCTAAAACATAAAGTGATTTCTTAAATGCAAAAACTGCATACAATATTAACACTCTTCTATTTGTATTTATTATCTTATTAATTTTGGTAGTATTCTGAAGTTGATATAACATGATTTATTAGCTTTAGCCTCATGCTGCCTGTTTTCCATGATTCCATTATCTTCTTTCTAAATTATGACTTCCTTCATTATTTTTCTATCATTTTAATACATAATTAGATTTATTTCACTGCAAGTCATAGGGTCATTTATTCCAAGTGAATTTTCACAAGATTATATATAAATTCATTATCCTGCAATTATACAATTAACCTACCTTCTTCCTACATAAACAAAGATTTCAAAAAAAATCATAAGATGCTTACAGTATCTATTATTTGTTATCTTCAGACTTTACAAAAATTGTGTTTATTTAGGCATTTCTAATTCTAGTTCCTTAAATATTTCCTCTTTATTTTTTAAATTTCTTTTAAAATATTTATTTATTTATTTGAGAGAGAGAGAGAGAGAGCGAGAGCATTAGTGGGAATAGGGGTGGAAGGAGAGGGGGAAGGAGAGGGAGAGAAGTAGACTCCCCACTGAGCACAGACTCCCACCCCCACACCACACCACCCACACCCTGGGATGGGGCTTATCCCAGGTCTCTGAGATCATGACCTGAACTGAAACCAGGAGTCAGATCCTTAACCATCAGAGTCACCCAGGCACCCCTAAATATTTCCTCTTTATATCCAGAAGACTAATCTGGGAAATAAAGATGTCAAGTAACTGACCAGGTAAATGAGGACAGATACAGATTTTAAATAAAATAATATTAATATTACATATGCATCCTTTCCTCCCTCTCCTCCTCCAACTATATATTCAACTGTGTGTTCAAAACCGGGACCAGATTTCATGAATGAAACCACTTCTAAGTATTCTCTTTACGTTGCAATCTCTTAATTTGAATCTTAGAGTTTCTTCTAAGAAATATATTGAGGTAGTTTTTATGAAATGCAGTCAGTTCTGCTGCGATGTTGATATTGTGAGTGTTTGTTGAAGTGTGTTATAACTCTCTGGAGTGCCTTCCTAGATGTGACACAGCTAGACTCATCAGAGATTTTTTTTTTCTTCTAAAATAATTCTCTTTGGATTCATTAATTGATTATATCATTGGTGTAAAAATACAGTCTAACCGAGAAGAATAAAGTTTTCTTGAAATATATTCAGGTGACTATTCTCTTATCCAGTGGACACTATTTAACACACATTATCCTCAAAATAAATCTGTGAAGTAGATATTAATATTGTCATAACAATTTGAACATGGGGAAACTGAGGCTTATAGAAAATCAATAGCTGTGAAGTGGCAGATTCCTGAGGATATGTCCCCTCTCAAATGGATTACCAAGTACCTCTGCTTGTGAATGGCAGAGCTGTCTCTCTAGAAGGGTTGACCAGTTGTATCTCTGCCTATGTTGGAAATAGATGAATGATCAGAAGAGAGGAACAAGGACTAAGGACCTCTCTTGTCTTTAGGCAAAAACACAACTCCTAATAGGAGGTTTCTCAGATAAGCATACTCTTATGATCAGCTCAGGCTAATCTAATTATTTTTTCAGATCCTTCCCCAAACTCAATGTTGATTGTATGAATGAAGAGCAAAATCATACAAAAAACTTTGCTCTTGATCACTTCAGTCATAAAGCCAAGAATGCTTGAGAAAAAAGAAACAGTGATTTCACAATATCTAGCACATAGACTCTTAAGATGCTCAAGGGTAAGGATTCTTGATTTATTAATATTTGTGTCCTAACGACCTAACAACGTGACTAATGAATAATAGATATTAGATAAATATTTCATGATGGATCGCCTGAAGCAACGAAGGAAAAAAGGAAAGAGGGAAAGAAAGAGTTACTGATGTCTGTGATAAAAGGGTTTGTTTCTCATCATATCCTAAATTGAACAGGGCAGTTATTTTCCTATTTTCTTTTAGAAAGTTTTAGAATTCTTTTGTGTTCATTATCATTGTCTTATGCACAGCTCACCCCGAAGATGTTAACACTCCCTTATTTTCAGATCTCACATTCTTGTCTAGATTCAGTATTACCAAAACATTTCAATTCTAACATGAATGTTAGCTACATAGCACTTCCTCTTCTAATGTTTATTAAATTGGAATGTCTTTCTACTAACCATGGTGGGTTCTGCTTAGTAGTAATAGAATATCAGCTCTCTCCACTGTCTTATTCTAGGTAAAAGAGAGAAGTGAATTCTTGGAGCTCTATTTATTTTCTTCCCAGGACAAAAAAGGAAAAAGAAAAAATAATTATCAGCAGAAAACACCCTCAGAAAAATAGCGAGCAGCAAGCAGGTGAGGATATTTACTCTTTCCAGTTTTCACAATATATAGACAAAGCACTAATTTGTGGTCTCAGTGTTTTGATGTGATTCCCATGCTCACATTTCTGGAAACCTAGCATGCCATTGCCTACTGAAGAACAGCAAAACCACACTGCCACAGGTGGCCTGCAGACTCAGCAAAATGTGAAAGCCATCCACTGGATCCTGCCCCAGAGGCTGGCAGCATGTACAATGCTTGTAAGAAGATAATCATTCCATCATTTAATGTACCATATTTCTTGCTATTGTTTAATATCCTCACATTAAGAGGTGCTCAATGACAGCTTAGAATGATTCCTGTCATTTGGGACTTGTCCATACCAAGACCCAGGAAATTTTAAAGCTCATCAGTTGGGTTGTATAGCTTCTATCTCTCTCTCTCTCTCTCTCTCTCTCTCTCACACACACACACACACACACACACACACACTCCACAGCATCATTTTGTGTGGTCAAAAGGAACATACCTGAGATATAAGGATCCAAGCTGTCATTGCTCCTTTCTTAGAGACAAAAAAATTCTTATTGTTTCATTGAACTTTATTTACTGATAGTCTATAGAATCCCTTACAATTAAATCTCTTTTTATTACTTTGTATCTCGCTTTTTTGCTCAGCCCAGATTCTTGTACCTCTCCCAGCTCAGTATTTTTTTGCTAACTACCAAGTTACTTGGAGAAGAGTAAAACACAGCAATTTATGCTATAGTTGATTTTCTACAAGTAGGTATTCTGCAACAAATAAAAGTTCCTAGTGATCTTTAACTGTGCTTTATATATCAAATATGCCCTCAACACAATGTTTTGACCTGGATTATGTACAAAATGATGAAATACATCTACACACACTGCTGTGTCATAATCAATTTGTAGAAGATATCTGGAACCACGGTATGCTCACAGTTTGTATGATTTTTTTTCATATACATCAAGGCATATTTATTGCAACACATCGAGAAAGTATTCAAACCTACTCCAGTTTAGACAAAGTCCAACTGTTTCATATGAATGACAGTTCAATCTCCTTAAAAATTACTGGAAACCTCATAAAAGTCTCTTCCATTCTTCCCTCCTTCCTTTCATCTCTTCCTTCCTAAATGTCCTGTGCCAGGGACTGAATCAATCCGTGATAATGTAATAAATAAAGAAGTGTATAGATAGGGCTTGACTTCCATTAGCTTACTATGCAATGACAGAGACAAACAAATGAATATGTAATCGCAAAGAAACGTGCTGCCAAGCTACTTCCCTTGTGAGCGAAGCCAGACAATAAAGGACAGGCTTGATAAGGCCGAGATAAAGCTCTTCAGACATAATTCACACTGCTCTGGGGACCTGAACACGGTAGTAGCTGGAGAGTGAGAGAGGAACTCCATAGACACCATTGATTGCAGACCTGGAAATCATAATCTAGCTTCAACATCCATCATCACAAGACAAGTTCATTTTGTTGCTGTCATGTATGTCACTATGGGAATAACTCTTTTGCTAAGTAGCCAGCATCTGATCAGAAATGAGAAGAGAAGAAAAGTCGGAGAAAGCAGTTTTTCACTTATTTGCTTGGCTCTTCCTTGACCGAGAGAATTCCATGGAGAACCAGCATAATAGCGCTCTGTGACCTGCAAAGGGAAGGATTTCTAAAGAATCTTCAGGGTGTGTTCCTTATAATTAGGAGCCTGTTTTTTGCTTTGTCTCTCTCTCTATATATATATTTTTCCCCTGGCTTATTTAAAAAAAAAAAGAACTATAAAATAAAACACTAAAAAGAAAAATAATCTTTCATAAGTGTGTCAAAGAGTATGGAAAGTAATTAAGAGGCCAGGTGAATGGGCATGCAGACACAGCTGGCTGACCATTCATCGTATCAATGCCAATCCTTTCTGCACATGAATGCTCTGTCTTTCCTGCCATTTGACATGATGGGACATACAACATTTTTAGAACTCGATACTGAGCTAAACCCCAAATGGTTTTGAGGAACATCACAGTGAGTTTACTAGGGAAGTCCCTTTGATCAGGTCCCATATAAGTCATTTTTTTAAAGATTTTATTTATTTATTTATTTGACAGACAGAGATCACAAGTAGGCAGAGAGACAGGCAGAGAGAGAGGGGGAAGCAGTCTCCCCACCCTGCAGAGAGCCCAACACGGGACTCAATCCGTGGACCCTGGGATCAAGACCAGAGCCGAAGGCAGAGGCTCAACCCACTGAGCCACCCAGGCACCACCCCTATAACTCTTTTACACAGGAACGGTGTCTAGGTCAGTTATACAGGTAGAATAATGGAGACAATAATATTAAGGTTTATGGTGTTCGTTAACTCAAATAAAGACAATTTGCATATGGTGACCACTTTTAATAAGAGATCTGCCATTTATGAAACACTCATCTAATGACATAACATACCTCGTATGCATGATCATATTAAAGCCCTAAACAGCTCTATCTCATAGGCATTTTATTCATGATTGATAGATGTGAAGCCGAGGACCTCAGAAGGTTTTTTGTTTCCAAATAATATAACTAGCAGATGATAGAGCAAGGATGTAAACTCTATTGATCAGTTCCAGGGTCCATTTTTATGTTATTATAAAGCTGCCTCCCTGAACTGGTATTTAAGACATGGCTTCTTCCTCAAGGAATTTGTGATCTTGTCACAGAAATAGAGCTTACGATTGAATATAGATCAGCATGTAATTGCTGAATACCTTTGTGGACAACATACTACGAGGTTTATAAAAATACTACAGGATAGCCCCTGCCCTTAAAAAAGGTATATATATATATATATATGACTTATTTATTGAGAGAGAGTGGAAGAGAGAGGAAGCAGGATGAAGGGCACAGGGAGAGGGAAAAGGAGAATCTTAAGCAGGATCTATGCTTAACATGAATCCTGACATGGGGCTCGATCTCACAACCTTGAGATCACGACCTGAGCTGACATCAAGAGTTTGTCACTTAACTGACTGAGTCACTCAGGCACCTCAAGATGGCTTCTTAAAATCAAAACCACCACCTCCATATCACCTCACTTCTGCTGGAGGTAACAAACACTGGAGAGGATGTGGAGTAATTGGAGCTCTTATACACTGTTGGTGGAAATGAAAGTTGGTGCCGCCACTGTGGAAAACAGTATGGGAGTTCCTTAAGAAAGTAAAAATAGAACTACCATGTGATCCAGGAACCCCATTTCTGGGCACATATCTGAAGGAAATAAAACTGGTATCTTGAAGACATTTGTACGCCCATGTTCATTGCAGAATTACTCATGGTGACTATGACATGAAAACAGCATAAGTGTTCATCAACAGACAGATAAGGAAAACCTGGTATATTACACAATAGAATCGTATCCAGATGTAAAAAAAGAAGGAACACCTGTTATTTGCATCGTTGAGGGCATTCTGCTAAGTGAAATAAATCAGACACAGAAAGACAAAGCTGACTTATATGTGGAATCTAGAAACGTTGAACTCATAGAAACCAAGAATAGATTGGTAGTCTCCTAGGGGTTGGGGAGTGAGGGAAATGGAAAGATGCCAATCAGAAAATACAAACTTTCAATTATAAGATGAGTAAATTCTGGAGATCTAATGTGCAGCACAGAGACTATACTTAATATGATGTTGTATCTTGTATACTTAAAATTTGCTAAGAGAGTAGATATCAATTGTTCTCACCACACACATAAAAATGGGAAGTGTGTGAGGTAATGGATGTGTTAATTAACCTTACTGTGGCAGCCATTCTACAATACGTAAGTATATCAGATCATCATGTTGTACACATGTGTACATATTGTACACACCACGGTGTACAAAGCAAACTTATACACTGTATGCCATTATATTTCAGTAAACCTGGGAAAAAACAGAATAATGGAACAAAGAAAAAATTCAACAAAGAAAAAAATGAGAACTTAGATCTCATCTAACCCTCATTTTACTGACAGTCCTCCAATAGATGAACGTGTAAGTGCAATACCCAAGTTGATCTGGCTTTTTACTGGCGAAGCAGGATAGGAAGCTAATAGTAGGGGTGGTGGTCAAAGCAGTTGTGTGTGACCAGTGCACGAAGCCTGGTTCTCAAGACCTTTTACTTGGGATTTAATGTTCTGTGACAGATGTCTTAAAATCCTTAAAAATTTTATCTTTGAGCAGTGCTTTATAATGTGAAGTCCAAGGGGACAAGGAGGCACATGCTGGGGCTTGGAGCCTCAAATGTGATTCTTCACCCTGCTGACTCCACCTCTCCAGGCCAGATCCCAACAGCCTGCCTCATGGGTCTCCAAGAACCAAACAGCCTCCCCCTTTCTGCTCCTGCCCTTCACTCCTGGAAAAAGGCTGAGAGGGACATTGAAGAGCGTCAAGGGAAAATGTATATACACCACACCATGTTTCAGGCCAGGGTGTGGACGTGACCTTCTCCATGGCAGGTGGGTGGAGCCATGTTGTATTCAATGGATGGCTAACCTGGGGCTTGCCTCTTGTCCACTCTTCCACCTAGCCCCCATGCTCATCCCAATGATGAAATGCAATCTCTTGAAGCCTGTCATGGGTTGGCGCAGCAGGCTTCTAGGAAGAGAAGATTCAATGTGTTACCTGGCAGGAGGGGAGACCCTGGGAGGTGGTGAGGCTTTGCTTCTGGGTCATGGAAAGCACCCTCAGACACCTGTAGAATTTTGCTGGGTGAGTATCCTTGTGCCTGAGAGAGCATGAGGTTAAGCAGCAAATGACAAATACCATGACATGTTTGAGCAAGGAACTTCACATTTTTATTTTGCACTAGGCCTGGAAAATTAAGTAGCCAACTTTGGTTTCTACTCATTGATTGCTTCGTGCAAGCCAGTGCTGGTGCTAAGTACTCCAAATGAATTCACAACATTCAACCACAATACTATTACAGAGACAATGTAATCAGCCGAATTTTATGAATATAGAAAGCCAGGTTTGAAGAGGTTAAGGCAATATGCCTGTGATCATACCGCCGGTGACTAAAACCTCAGCTTTGGTCTATGGGATCACATAGTTCATATTTTTAACAATTATGCATTGCTGCTTCATCCTATCTGGCTTTGGATAAACACAGAGCTTCCTTAGCCCCACCATGCTGGGCCCATTGATGCTGCTGCTATGGGAGGCAGAAGTCAAGCAGGCTCTGTAGTGAGCAAACCCATGAAGCAGATAAAATGTTCCTGATGTCCGTGGTGGGGGGAGGGAGACAAAGTTTTCATCCATAGGAACCCCTCTATGCAAACTTTCTGCATTTTTTCCCATGCAAGATTTATATTTTTTTTTAGTTATTTACATTTTCTATGCATCCAACAAGGCAGTAATCCTGTGTTAGCAGACTCTACCCCCCCCTTTTTTTCTGTGAGAAGAACTATATTTTAGGATCATTATCCAAACATGGAGTCTGCACTCCAGAGTGCATAAAACATAACTTTCAATGATGACATAAGGAACAATGCCAGCAGTTGTATCTTCAACCAAAATCCTATAAACTACATATCAATAAATGCATAGGCATTCTTCTCTGATTGAAGGGTAAATGGGTTTTCCATATCCTTGCTAGAAACAGCATCATCCCATTCTCAGAAGGCATCTGCAAAGAAATTCCACCATCTTGTGTGAGCAAAACGCAGCTCTCAAAAATTACAAATGTGATTAGACATCATTTGCCCTTCAATATATCATTGTGTCTACTTCTCTGGCCAGAAGTCAGTCATCTTGCCTCCACGCCACACCGTTTCTGTTCCCCAAACATGATCCGGATACTTGCAAACATCTGGCTCCTCATCTCTGTTATTGAGATGTTGTTTGTTTGGAGAAAACGTCTCCAGCCCATGGGCTTTCCCTCCCTACTTTTCTCTCCCCCAAAATGCTCATTTATGGAGGAGCAGGTTTCATTCTCTAAATGATTACGCTTGGCAGGTGGAGATTGCAGCGCCAGTTACGTTAATGATTTCTGAGGTGACGCTGAGGCCTCAGAGGCGGCTTGGCAGAACAGCTAGCAGAAAACTAATGAGTATCCCAGCACGACCCTGGACCATTAAAAGGAGGGGGTTTCAAGGAGAGAGGGAGGGAAATAAATTAGAGACCTCAGCCTCTGGTAAGAATATCAGTGAAGGCCCTTAATGGAGTCGAGAAAAGAAAATTAATCACCCATAATGACTGGGGTGTGTGCGAATATTTGATTTAATTCCTTTTATAAATATTTTTCCACAGAATGATGCATGGTATCTGAGAGGGTTGAGAAGCACAAATCTGAACTTGATTTAATCATGAGATGAGCAGAGTGGGTGGAAGTGACAACAATTACAGGAATATGTACTTGGGAAAGGCATTCTTTTTCTAATGCACTTGTGCTAATCTTGGCTGGAAGTGTACAGAATTCTGATGGTGAAGAAAGTACCTCAGAAATCATGATCTTAAGTACTGAAGATAGTCAATTAACAATTGGCAAATTAAAATATACTTACAAAAGCACTGACCTAATATTGGATTTTTAGTAAAGAAGAACAGTTGAAACAAAATTTCCTAGTCGCTGGGCTCTGATATGTAATGTTCTTCATTCAAGTAAAATAAAAACAGGATAATCCCTTAAAGGTTGAATAATAAAGCTGATAGGGGAAAAAAGTGTTTTCTGAAGAAAGCATGTTTTTCCTGCTCTGAGATTTAACAAAATAAAGGCATCTTAGTAAAAAAAAAAAAAAATCATGTGACTCATAGGAACTATAAAGCCACCTGACAATGTCAAACAAACAAACAAACAAACAAACAAAAAGACATGGGGCTGGCTATTACACGTTAGGCATTAAAGAACTAATTCTTTAGTTCAATATCCTGAACTTTTACCAAATCAGGTAATTTTCTTGTCCTTCAGTAGGGTCTTATTTAATCCAAATGTCTGTTTCTCAATCCCTTAGTTAAGAAATTAATCAAGATTAATGCTTAAAAATCTACAAGTTTCAATTTGCTACAGTCTTAGTAACAGATGGGGAATTATTATATAGGAAAGTTACTCCCAGAATAACTCACCAAGTCAGGATTCTGATCTCTCTCTAGTTGTCCAGACCATTTCAGCAAAGGGCAAGAAGCTGACTGGGGAGAAGAATACATCCCCACCTTCCTCTCTATTGACACTTCAGAAGCCTGTGGTCTTGGAAAGCCACTAAACTTCACTGTGCTTTATTTTTATTATCTGTTCTTTTTGTTATTGTTGTTTTGTTTTGTTCTTTGTTTGTTTTACAAAAAGGTGATAGTGAGTTGTATTAGCTTGAAATGTTATAAAGTGTAGGAGAATTTGTAAACTAAAAAAGTACTTCGCAGTGGAATTCTGTCATGAAGGGAAGGCACCAAAATAAAGTGAGCAAAATGAAGGAAATGCAGTAGTTCGACCAAAAAAAAAGAGGTGGGGGGAGGTAGGATTGAAGCTGCTCCTTTCAGGGAGCAGAGTGGAGAATTCTCATTCCTTGAGGGCCCTTAAATACTCAGACGTACTCAGAAGTAAGCTCACCATCACTCTCTTTTCGACTATAAGTTGCTGAATGGGACCAGACTTCATCAGAGTGCAGCCTCGTTTCCATCCCAAATGCTACTCCAGAAGCTGGGGGCCAGAATGTGGTGCAGCCTCTGTACTCACCCCATGTGGGAAAGATTGGTGAACAAGAGAGAGATGTAACCCAGAGATATCAAGCCCACCAAAAGTTGCCCCAAAGCATATATCATCTTTCTGCTCCCTGAGATGACAGACACCAGACACTGCCTCAGGCAGCATAAATGGCAGGGCAGCCCTCTCCCACCAAAATGACTTCTCCCGAAAGCAGGAAGGTAAACTATAATTCACCTAAAAGCTGATCCATCTCGATGCCTTTTCAGCTGATGCTCAGGCAAAGTAAGGATCCGTGGTCTTGGAATTGAGACAAGTATTGACATACTTGTCTCAAATTTGCATTGTGTAATATTTCACTAAATGTGTATTATATACTAAGATATCATTACCAATTAATCTGAACATAAGAATTATCTAAGATGCTTACTAAAACACAGATTCCTGAACCCCCTTCACGGAGATTCAGAGAAGGTCAGCATCAGTTTCAATGTGCATTTTTAAGCATACAAACAACTCAGAGGATTCCTTTGACCAGTCAAGTTGTGGTCATTTCTGCTAGGTATTGGAAAACAGGCAAATGTGATCTGATTCAATCCTTGGAAGACTCCACTACATTTAGAGAGATAGGTATATAAATGTCTGCTTAATGAATAACTTCTGGAACTAGGCTAAAGGTTCTGGGTACAGAGAGTACAATGGAGAGGTTAGCCAGTTTCATCAGTGAAGAGGGGGAAGAAAGCAGAACTTACACAGAAAACATGAACAGTTTATTTTAGCAATAATAACCTTAATTTAATATTAATAATAAATTTAACCTTCTCTTGGATTGTTTCTGATTTCTCTTTTTATATTGATGATTTGATTCCTCCTACTTTTGAACATTTCAAGAGCATTTTTTGCTTTATTTTATATCTTGTTTATCTAATTAAGTATATATCATTAATAAATCCTCAGTTATATAACTTTTTAATGTGCTCTTTATTGTAAACATTTCTTGGTTACATATGTTTATGATTTTCTAAATCTACTTAAGAAAATCGGCATGTGTTCAAATCCATTACTGTTTATTTATTTATTTTAAAAGATTTTATTTATTTATTTGACAGAGATAGACATAGCAAGAGAGGGAACACATGCAGGGAGAGTGAGAGAGGAAAAAGCAGGCTTCCTGCAGAGCAGGGAGCCTAATGTGAGGCTCAATCCCAGGATTCTGGGATCATGACCTGAGCCGAAGGCAGATGCTTAACTATCTGAGCCACCCAGGCATCCCTCCATTACTGTTTAGCAGGATAATGTTTTGAGGGAAAGCGTGCCCTTATTGTTTTAACCTCAACATTAAATATTTTAATGCTTTATTTTGACCAAAAAGGTGATATTTTCTATTTTATTTTAATTTGCAGGCCTTTAAGCATTAGTGGGGATAAATTGTATACTTACATGGTCATCTGTATTTTTTTTTTTTTAAGATTTTATTTATTTATTTGACAAACAGAGATCACAAGTAGGTGGAGAGGCAGGCAGAGAGAGAGAGAGGAGGAAGCAGGCTCCCTGCCGAGCAGAGAGCCCGATGCGGGGCTCGATCCCAGGACTCTGGGATCATGACCTGAGCTGAAGGCAGAGGCTTTAACCCACTGAGCCACCCAGGCGCCCCATGTATTTTTTATTTTATAAATTTTATATTCATGACTGACAGATTTTTGAAATGGGGAAATCCACTAGAAGATGTCCTTATTGTATTTGAGAACTCACAGAATTCTCTAAACCTTATCCTAGGGAACATGACCTTTTGCCCTCAAATGTATATTTCTGTGCAGAAGGAGATACTGCATTCCAGTTATAGTTTAAGAAAATATAATAAAATCCTCATAAAATGCAAACACTTTTCCTCGTTGTTCCTTAGGTATTTACATCCTTGTGTTGAAAGATTGTGTAGTCCACAGTAATGTGCAATTAACTATACATTGGTCTGCGAGCCTCCTCTTTGATTTTTCAACCTGTCAGCTAATGCTTTGACTGCTGATAACATGACCTTGCAATACTTACACAGTCTTGTCACAGGTGAATGCAGACATCTATAAGATTAGGCTCAGGAAATGGAGTCTTAGATGAGTAAAAGAGAGAGAGGGCTTAAAGTCTGAGAGGGGACACAAAAAGCAAAAGCTGTTAATGTGTAGAATGCATGAGAGGAGCTTACCTCCTGTTCCTGTGAGTTCACCACCTCTTTCTGCAGTGATAAATTATGTGCCGGGTCAGCTGCAGTGGTTGTGATCCATAGAAGACAAGATAGGCACTCAACTCTTGAACCAGAAAAGTTCTGTGACTAACTGGTCTGTTCGGCAGTTTATAAGCAACAGTCACGTAAAGGGTCCTGAAATAAAGGACAAATTATGAAGTGATGACGATCAACATTTATAATTACCATTTTATTCTTTACAACACTTTTAGCATACAGAAACCTCTGTCCTCAGCAAGTTGCTATTAGCTGATGATCTAGAAAAATCATGGAATTCTTGAGAAAGAAGGAATAGAGAATTTACCTTGTTCTGGTCTTATTTTAAAATATGAGATAGGGGCCCCTGGGTGGCTCAGGCTGTTAAGGGGCTGACTCTTGATTGTGGCTTAGGATCTTGGGGCCGTAGGATTGAGACCTGCATTGGGTTCCATGCTGAGCAAGAATTCTGCTAAAGATGCTCTCTCTTCCTCTGCAACTGCCCCTGCTGACACATACTACCACTCTCCCTCTCTCTCTAAATGAATAAATAAAATCTTTAAAAAAATAAAATTTGAGATAAATTTGAATCTGAAAGGTAGCATGGTTGTCCAGGGTGACACAGAAGTGGAGATGCAGACCCAATATTGAGACCAAGGTTCCTGATTGCCAACACAGTGTCATTTCTACCCTAGCACAGTTCATATTGTTCTGATATGCATATATTAAAATAACAAATATTATCGAGCAACTATTATGTGGTTAAAAAAATTAAATAAGGCACCATGCAATTTTGATTGGGCTCTTCAAAAATGTGTAATCTCTGCAACCCAACATTATCAGGTAGTGGGAAATGTCATGCTTTTCTGATATCTAAGTCCCTAAGTAATCATTGAGTGGAAGAAGCTGAACGTTTTACTGTAACATTTTGTTGGTCCATAATGCAGATCCAAGCAAATTTCTGCAGGTTGCTTTTACACAGAATGCTAATGCAATCCATACTGGGAGTCATTAGTTTCTAGAAATGTCAACCTATTCTCCCTTATACAGAAACTATAAGCCGTCTTCCATAATTCAGATACCCCATAAGTAAGCAACTACTTTTCCTAACGGAGATTTAGTTACCTTTCTGGTTTTGTCATCTAGATGGAACCCCCATTAGCAGTGCCTACCTGGAAGGACCACACTGCACCTCCATTTCCAAGTCTACGTGTGGAAGGGCCATTACTATTTCCTTTTAACAAAAGTGAACAAACTGAATACAGAGAATTCCCCAAACTCCAGGGGAATTTACGGGAAAGGACTGCCCACTCGTAACTCAGGCTGACTGAGGAGGCTGACCTCACCTTCTATCACCATGAGCTTCTAGTCATCTATGCAATGACGTGTGACAACAGCTTTAATAGCATGTGAAAACATATTTTATTATAGGGTCATTAATTTGTCCTCCTGGTTATGTGATATTCTCCATATGCTGCATGGGAAAGTGCCCTTCTGCTCTGAGGTCTTTCCTGATGAGCATGTCTGCTCTACCGGGTGGAGCTGTAAAGGGCACTCTTTTCCCTGCTCTGTCCTTGGCAGAGACCAGCCATCATTTCCTCATTCCATCATTTCATTTATGCATGGAAGAGTGGGATGTCATGGAATTAGGTCCTGCCGTTGTGCGTTTTCTTTTACTACCCAGATAGCTGCCAAGCCATGGCTTTTGAGGGCCTTGTCAATGAATTTAAAAGCATTATTATCAGGAGATTCATTTTTAGCATACAGAAATAAAAAAGAAAAAGGCTCCATTAGTTTTAGAAAAGGGTCTGTGAGAATATGCATGGGCTTAAAGGGCACATGACTACACAGATTGCTATTTATTACCCATATCAGACAAATAAAATTTGCACACTAATGTAGTAACCTGAAGGAAAAATAAATAACCCTCAAACCTCAGTTTGTAAAAATATATACTGTGCATGTTAATGTATAATGATGTCATTTCAGTATATTTTGAGATCCAAAAAAACTTTTAATCACAATTTTTGTGAATAATCATATGCCTCATTTATTCAACCAAGTGTTAATAAATAGCACATTGAGTTCTAGGGCTTATACTCGATAGAGAGCAGGGCGGGCAAAAGGTAAATACCTATGGTTCTGGTGTTCAGTAGCTCCCTGATTGCAATATTGAACTGTGGAATTTCTTAAAAAATAGAAGATGAAAACAGACACATTATAGATAGGAGAAACAGATATATTGTTTTTTAATTATTTTTGTAAGTGCATAAATAATATAAATATTTGCAAAAAGTTGGGGGATGCAGAATGGGCCCCCAAGAATGCAAATTTTGTTCTACTACCTGAAAGAGTGTAATAATTTTAAAAGGAAAGAAGAGGGGTTGAATGGAGGTTATAATGTCAGCTTTCTATGGGTTAAAGAGATGATGAAGGCATTAACCAAGCTTAATTTCCTGGTTTTAAGGAGTCTACTATAGTTATATAAGATGGTAACATTAAAGGAAGTTAGATGAGTGACATATGGAATATGGGGTATTTTTGGAACTTTTTAATAAATTTAAAAGCAGCCTCAAATATATGTTTAATAGAAGATAAATAAGACAGGATTTTGTGTTGTTATTTGAGGTCAGGAGAATCCTAAAATGACCCCCAAGATTTCCCACTGCCTGATATACAGACCTACATAATCCACAGAACTTCAAATATAATAGATTTTACTCCCATAATTAGGCTGTTATTTGGCAGAGTTGACCTTAAGATAAGGAGACTATGGGGCACCTGGGTGGCTCAGTGGGTTAAAGCCTCTGCCTTCGACTCAGGTCATGATCCCAGGGTCCTGGGATGGAGCCCCGCATTGGGCTCTCTGCTCAGCAGGGAGCCTGCCTCCTCCTCTCTCTCTACCTGCCTCTCTGCCTACTTGTGATCGCTGTCTGTCAAATAAATAAATAAATAAATATTTAAAAAAAAAATAAGGAGACTATCTGGGTGGGCCTGACCTAATCATGTGAGCCTATTAAAAGCAGAGAGCTTTTGTGATTCATTACACAAAAGTAAGTCAGAGACTCAAAACGAGAAAAGGATTTTATGCACCATTGTTGGCTTGAAGATGGGGGCAACCGTGTGTTAAGGAACACACACAACCTCTTGATCCCAAAAGCAGCCCCTGGCTTATAGCCAGATAGGAAAGAGGGATCTCAGTCTTAAAACCATGGAAACTGAATTCTACCAACAGCAAGAATGAGCTTGGAAGTATAAGTCCTCAGAGACTCTAGATAGTAATTCAGCCAGATATAGCCCCTTAATTTTCACTTCGTGCAGAGAACACTCATTCCACACCAAATGTTAAGTTTATGGTAATTTGCTACATAACAATAAAAAAAATAGTTTTGCCTAAGTAAAATAGTAAAATCCTTTGGGAGAAAACTTTCTCTCAATAGCTATGACATCTATCTAAAATCCATTATAAATTTCCTTGATGGTTCTTATACAACAAATAACTCCAAACATTTGATCCATGATTATTCAGTCTGCTCTAGAGGCTACCTTTCTCTGACTTCCTACTTCAGGTAAAGCTTGTTCGACAACCACATCATATCCTTCCAGAAAATAAAGTGTGTTCTAATTTTAAGAAGGGTAGGATTAAAAAGTCTCCTATGGCCGCAAAACATTGTTTTCCTTTAATCTTTGAAAAAAAAATAAAAATAAAAAGATAAGCACAGAATTGTTATGAATGAAACTAAGTGTCTAATACCTATACCATAGTATAAGAAGATGGATAGTCCGTGGATGAGTCGGAATCCACCAGCAGAACTGGTCAAAAACTGTGTGCCCATGGAAAGAGATGGTCATGATGAACCTCAGCCCTCAGAAATGGAAGCACCAGACATCAAGAAAGGCAGGGTGATCCAAAGGATAGAAAGCGGATACTATTTTGAAAGGGAATGCAAAGAACAATTAAACGTTCCTGTCTAAACCCACCCTATTTTGTTAAGCAATTAGTCTCCCTACTTCATATATCTTCCCTAGAGAAATTAATGTGGACACTCTCAGGACCACCAGACATGAGAAAGTTGAAGATAGAGAATTATAACCTTTGGGTAAGAAGGTAAAGGACCCCTTTCAGCAAAGACTGAACAGTTCCATGCAAACTAACAGTATAGCATTTTGCATTTTTCACAAAAATCCAGCAGACTGCCTGAACACCCTACCATTCCCAATCGGAATTCATGTTTCAAACTTGTAAAAGTGAATGCACAATAAAATAGCAGTATTTTTGAAGAGAAGCTCTAGCAAGTGATCAGAAGTCAATAAAGGAAACGGAGTAGTATTCCAGAGACAATGTAGAGAACAGAAGGGAACATCAATTTACCGTCATTAATATACTCCAACAGACAAGAAAATATATTTTATTTATAATGCAAAAATGGAATACTATTAAAACCAGAAAATAAATGAAAACATGATAACCTTTTAAAGAGTAAAATATTTGGAAGATAATACCTAGGATTTCCTGAAACCAAAAGACAAATAGGTGGATGATGCAAGTGGAAAAGATAAGACAAAGAATTGATAAAGAAAGTGTATCATGCAACTACTAAATAAATAAGGAAGAGTGACAAGAGAGGCAAAGAAAATATGGTACAAATAAATAAATAAATAAATAAATAAATAAATTTCCCAAACAGGACATTTGCTTCTATATTAAAAAGGTCTATCAAGAGGGCACCAGGGTGGCTCAGTCAGTTAAACAGCCAGCTCTTGATTTCAGCTCAGGTAGTGATCTCAGGGTCCTAGGATCAAGTCCCACTCTAAGCTCTAACCTTAGTGGGGAGTTGTCTTGATGAGACTCTCTCTCCTTCTTTTTCTGTCCCTGTCTCTGCTCATAAGCCCTCTCTTTCTCTCAAAATAAATAAAACTTTAAGCAAAAATCTGTCAAGTACTTATAACAATGAATTAAAAAGTAGTTCTAAGGACAGAATTATATAACTTTAAAAGACCAGAGACAGAAACCTTAAATTATTCTGGGATTCAGGATAAAAACCAAATATCATATGAGAAATTGGAATCAAATGGCAAAAATTTCTCATGGCACTGAAAGAAAGAATGCAGTGGATTATTGGTTCCAAAATGCTAAAAGGAAGTGCTTTTCAATCTAGAAATTTATAACCTGATAAATTACCAATTAAGCATGTGGGTACAGTAGAAACGTTTTCCAGACTTGCATGGCCTCAAACCATGTATCTTTTACACTCATGCCTTTCCCTCTCCCACCAAGGAGCTACTAGCAGATGTGCTTCAGCAAAATGAAGAATGTTTGGGATCCAGCAAAAACGGCATCTGACCCCAGGGAAAGGCAGAAACCTTCTAGGACACCACCCTAGACAACATCTAATCCTGACTGCGGGAGTGGGAGACCTCCAACAGGATGCCTCAGCAAAACATGGAAAAGCTAACACCCGGCTAACTTCTACAGAGTGAAAGAAAACAACACAAAAGTTAAAATGAAGCAAAGCAAAACAAAATAAGAACTATACAAGAAAATGTGATAACTGCAAACCACCTGGCTCAAGAATAAAATATAATTACATAGTCTCATATAGAATAGAGATTTGTTAATTATATGTAGAGGAAGTGGGAGTGGTGGGAGGTTTATAGAGAGCTACAACCTCATATGCCATCACAGGAAGTTGATAGAGAATGCTGAAATGATTGAATCAAGAAATAACAGCCTACATGGGGCGCCTGGGTGGCTCAGTGGGTTAAGCCTCTGCCTTCAGCTCAGGTCATGATCTCAGGGTCCTAGGATCGAGCCCCGCATCGGGCTCTCTGCTCAGCAGGGAGCCTGCTTCCTCCTCCCTCTCTCTCTGCCTGCCTCTCTGCCTACTTGTGATCTTGGTCTGTCAAATAAATAAAATCTTAAAAAAAAAAAAAAAGAAATAACAGCCTACATACATTTTTCAGAGATTTGCTAAAGAGCAGAACACGGTAAAAGTGAAGAGAATCATTGCCTCTGGGGAAAGGGACAGAAGACTGGCAAGAAATGGAGCAGATGATTGGTATTTTTTTATTTCTGTAGAGTAAGGATTTTTAGATGTTTTGCTTTTTCAAACCAAGAGTTTGATAAAAATTTAAAAATAGTTAAACCATTACATAAAATGCCATAAGATTCAATGTGTATCGTGAAAACAAAAGCAAAATAATAGCTCCAATCATGGGATCCTGGACTTCTTTTATCCCGGACATGCCATGGCATTTCTCCTTCACTGTTAACCTCACACACCAACACATCAACAAGATGCAACTGTAGCAAATGCTGGCGGCTCCCTGCTCTGTGGGCGTTGAAGTAGAAAGAGCAAGGTCTTGTCTTCAGTTTCATGTGTTCTGGCTAAGATGTGACTTCTGTGGCTGAGCCGAGCCCTGGAAAGCAAAAATGTTTTGCCCAGTCTCCTAGTCTATGAAGTAGCGCCAATAATACACCACTTAGATTTGTAGTGAAAATCTAAAGCAATTCCACTTGAAAAGTGACCAGTGACTAGAAGAGCGACTAGAAGGAGTGATTAATGGTTTGTCCTTTGTCGGCATTCTGCTACCAAAAGGGCCTCGTGAAGCCACACCTCCTATCCTCAACACATGCATTTCTCTCACCAAACTGACCTTGGAAGCTTTGCCTCTTTACTGCTTGGAATTACAAAGGCTTAAATCAATTAACTGATTCAACAATTTGTCAACTCAATCTGTTGTCAAATCAACAAACAGGCTTTTGCTTATTCATTTTTTAGAATGTCCAATTCCTGATTTGGTTATTTTTTTCTATTTTTTCATTGCATTCATTGTCTGGTTCAGCAGAATTACCTGGTGAGGTTAACACATATAGCCAGGTTTTGGCATGATCTAATGGATTATTTTGTACTCACTTTGTCTCTGTATCCATAGCTAAATCCATAAACTTGTGATTAGCATGCTTTCCAATTTATCTTGCAAAATAAACATTTTTTTCTATAAAATGTCTTTTGGGACAGCAAAATTGCTTTTGCCAAAAATTATCTTCACAGTGCATATTTTTATATTAGACATTTACTTATGGGAAGCTGCCTTGAGTGTATTTGTCTTCAAGAATTGCTTTTCATTGAATGAATAAATATTTTTAGGAAATGCTTGATAATTCATTAATGAACCATGTATTTCCCTGACTAATGTGGCATTGTTACCTGCTGTTATGGACTGAATTGTGTTCCTCCTAAATCCATATGTTGAAGCTCTAACCTCCAATGCAAGTTTAAATGAGGTCATAATGGTGATGTCTTAATTCAGTAAGACTGGCGTTCTTTTAAGAGAAAAAAGAGGTATCAGATCTTCCTTCCCCACCCCCACCATGTGAGGACACAGTGAGAAGGAGGCCACCTTCTCACTGATGAAACAGGACAGTTTCATCAGAAACTGAATATTCTGGCACCTTGATCTTATACTTCTAGCCTCCAGAACTGTGAGAAAATAAATTTATACTGTTTAAGATACCTGGTCTGTGGTACTCCATCATGGAAGCCTGAGCTAATACACTTCTCTCCCCATTAGATAGTAATCTCCTCTAGTAGGTACAGCTCTTTGGTATCTTTAATTCCTTCCTTGGACCTGACATGTAGCACTCATTCAATAAATGCTTTTTAAATGTGTTGACTGAATATGATACTTGCTCTTCTGTTAGAGATTTTGGTTCATGGACAGACTGTTTCAAACTGCTTATCTCCTTCTCCTTTGTTCCTCAGAGTTCCTTCATTTATAGGGGACAGACACCTTTGCTTGCAGGGGACAGACAACTAATACACATTGACTGAGGTTAAAGAGAAGTTATAAGCTTCGCAAATCAAACAGAGCTGGACATTAATGCTGACTGAGCTTCTTTGTTTCCTTCTCTTAGCTATCTATACTCTTGCTTTCCATTGAACTCATTCTCTAACTAATATCTGTGGGAAAATAGTTATTAGAAGCTCCGAACTTATGTCTTACTGTTTAACAAAATGTCATTAAGAAAGTAATAAACTATTCCAAGCACTTTAGACACAGTTCTTCATTCAATCCTGAGAATACCTATGAGGTAGGCACTATTATTACCTGCATTTTGCAGGCACTGAGGCACAGAGAAATTAAGAATCCTACCCATGGTGACGTAAGTTTTAGAAGTAGAAAATATGGTTCTAGGGTATGTGTCTTGGTCACTAGCCTATGCCTCTTCTTTCTCATATTTTTATCCATTTGCTCATCATTTCCAATGAAAAATCTCAAGCTTACTTACCTGGTTCGAGCCACTTGGCCATTGCTGAGCTATTCCCCCTGGTTAGGATAACTAATCATAGCTGGACTGTGTTAATCAGCCAGAACTAAGTTGAGTGGCCATCCTGGGAAAGAGAGATGGGGTAGATTTCTTTAGAAAATATTGATAACGTCGGAGGAAATTTTCCAAAGAGAAACATGGGTTCTATCCTTTAGAGAAAAATAAGTGGAGGCTGGAGCAGAGAAAACAATGGTTTCTAGCACATCTTCTATTCTTCTTTGTCTTCTTCCTCATGGAAGGGAGACACAATCAGAAATAAACAATTAAATCATTTGAATTGTGTTCTGCTTATGTGGTATCCTTTGGTACTGATATAAAAGGAGCATTCTCATTAAACAGAAAATTTATAAATTATACTTGGAACAGAATCATACCTTACATGCCATTGTTTATCCTAATCTAGGCAATATGCAAAATATTTCCCCTTTTCTCTTACTTTCTTTGGCTGACTTGTCTAGTTCTTCAAAAAAAGTAAAAAAATAGATTTATTAATGCAAATTCACCATTTATAAAATGATAATAAATTATGCCAGGCTACAGAGAAAATATGCATTTATATACAAATGCATACATATGTGATAAATGAGTGCTATATTAATAAAGGAGACTAATGGAGGAATATGTGCTTCACCCTCATCTCATCCTGAAAGGGCTGAATATATACCACTTCCACCAGCAGTACTAGCCATTTTTGAGTTCTGAATCACATAAACATATTTGGGTAGGGAATTACTTTAAAATAAACTCTTAAGATAATAATTCCCTTCATTTCAACAAAGATGTTTTTAACTTTTCTAAGTACATTCACATAGATCTCATAAAACAACTAGTTTAAAGAGGGATTAGCAGAATATAAGGTTTCCAGAGCTGTGATTTAATAATCAAAACAAAACCATTTAAATGCTTGGCTGAGGATGGACAAGTTGTGGGAGAAAATGTCTGGAAAGAACATAGCAAGAAGTAGGTTAGGCAGATGTCAATGATTATCAAAACCTGAATTCTCAATGAACTGGCCCAATTTGGCCAAGAGTAATTCAAAACTCAACGGCCCGGAAGTCAAGAAGAAAGAGCTAAGTCCCTGAAGTCAGAAAGTACAAGAATTAGTTGAATATCAGAAATCTAGTTCGGGGGCACCTGGGTGGCTCAGTGGGTTAAGCCTCTGCCTTCGGCTCAGGTTATGATCCCAGGGTCCTGGGATCAAGCCCCCCATCTGGCTCTCTGCTCAGTGGGGAGTCTGCTCCCCCCCACCTGCCTCTCTTGTGATCTCTGTCTGTCAAATAAATAAGTATTTAAAAAAATCTACTTCAGAGTTTGATAACAAGGGATAACTCTTTTGCCTTCTGTTCTATGAGGCATTATCTTTTGAGATGGTTTGTATCTATAAGTTTTTTTTTTTTTAAATCAGCAACAGTTAATTATGGGATTTTTAGTGAACAGAAGCTAAAGACTGAAGTCTTACCATAACACCATTAGAGTTTGTTTTGTCAGGCAATATTTGGCTCAATTAGATAGAATATAAAAGCAGAAATAGGAGACAAGATGCAGCAAAAAAGCATTAGGCAAGCAAACAAAAACAAACAAATAGCCAAACAGTAAAGGGGAGGAGCCCAGGTTAAAAAATCTGATGGCTATGCTAGGCAAAGTAACAGCAGATTTTAAGTATATTTAGAATATAGAAGAAGATGCCTGACTCTAGCTCAGTTGGGAGGACTGATGTGAAAAATGTGAAATAGACAGTCAGGTAGATGCAAAGATTTAATGGACCTTGGAGTTGAAAGTGTAGATACTAGAAAAGACAAATTTGTTGGGACCAACATGAGTTTTTTGTAAGATTCTCTATAGTATTTTGTGTTAAAAAGAAGGGAAAGTTTCAACTTCTGAGAAGATGTTGTTGACATACCACTCACGATTTCTCTTGCTAAGGCTAGAACTGATAACTTTGGAAATTATGTATAAAACAGACATAAGAAAACACTGAAAGGTAGAGAGAGGAAGGCAGAACAGCTAAGGATCTCAGGATCCAAGGAAGGATATAATGTGAGTTTTTGTTTTGCTTCATACTTCCCAAACTTGGAGTTGAAAAAGCTGGCATCCTGAAAATACTTACAAGTGATGACAGAAATGTTCTCCAAAAGGACCAGGAAAGGGGCAGTTTTCAAGAAAAAAGTTTTAGGTGGCAACCACTCTACCCTAGCCAAACATCACAAAACAAAACAAACAAAAACAACAACAAAATTCTGGTCCCCTCACCACTCATATCAGCAGAAACTGAATGAGAGGCCCAGATGTCCACCTTCATGAGTTGTAACATTGTCCTTCAACAACCATGACTAGATGGTATCAGAAAAGGTCAAATAAAAAGCCATGACTTTCATCTTCACCAGCTGGTAATGAGCTCCCACTCCTTTCCAATGGGAGACTCCATGGAGAGCCTAGATTTTTCATCCCACCTGACAATGAAGAGATTTTTCTTGCCTTCTTCCTTGGAATGGTGTCAGAGGAGGTCTAGTGAAGAGTCAATATTTTTACCACCAGTCACAAGTAATAAGCCACTTATCCATAATGTCTGTGAAGGCTATACTGGAAGCAGTAATGAGATTCTTATCCCTCCCAGCAAGGGAGTTATCAGTGGAGGTTTAAGGAAGACCGAACTTACACCCCTACATACAGTCATAATGTGTTGAGGAAATGGGACTTCTAACTGCCTTTGGCAGTAAGAAGACAATGCCCCTCCATTGCCTGAGTGCTGCCAGAGGAACCGGCTAAAACAGAAAATTTAAATAAGATCCAGCATCTCAGAACATAATATGAAAGTGTCTAAATTTTAATATAAAATCTCTAATTACATGAAGCATCAAAAACAGCTCAAACTGAAAAAAAGAAAGAAATATTCCATAGATAACAAAAATTAGGTGACATTTTATTTTATTTATTCTTAAAAGATTTTATTTATTTATTTGAGAGAGAAAGAGATTGAGAGAACAGTGGGAGGAGTGGCAGACTCCCTGCAGAACAGGAAATCCAATGCTGGACTCGATCCCAGGATCCTGGGATCAGGACCTGAGTTGAAGGCAGATGCTTAACGACTAAGCCACCCAGGTGCCCTGAGTTGAGAGATTTTAGAAGTATCCAAGAAGTGTTTCAAAGTAGTCATCATAAAAATGTTTAAATGAGGGGCACCTGGGTGGCTCAGTGGGTTAAAGCCTCTGCCTTCTGCTCAGGTCATGATCTCAGTGTCCTGGGATTGAGCCCCGCATTGGGCTCTCTGCTGGGTAGGGAGCCTCCTTCCTCCTCTCTCTTTCTGCCTGCCTCTCTGCCTACTTGTGACCTCTGTCTGTCAAATAAATAAATAACATCTTTTAAAAAAATGTTTAAATGAGTAATTCCACACATACTTGAAACAAATGAAAAAATAAAAATCATCAAGAAAATAAAATAATAAAGAACCAACAAAAATGTTAGAATTTTAAAAAATCAAAAATAATTAAAAAAATCAAAATAATAGGGGAAAGAACTCAATGGAAGGGACAGAAAAGAATTAGTAAAATGGAAGATATAATAATATCTAAATTGCATAGCTGAACAATAAAGAGAAGCAGACCCTCCCCAAAAAAAAAGAAAGAAAAAAAAAAGTAAGAAAGTAAAGAAAGAGTCCCAAGTATATGTGGGACTATAATAAAGAAATGCCAAATGACCCAACAATTTCACTAATAGTTACATACCACCCACCCTCAACAGAAAACCCAATTCAAAATATGTACCCCAATGTTTATTATAGCATTATTTACAATAGTTAAGATATGGAAGCAACTTAAGTGTCCAACAATTGATGAATGGATAAAGAAAATGTGATATATATAATATTGCACACTCATAAAAAAGATGAATCTTGTCATTTATAAAACATAGGTGACCCTAGATGGTATTATGCTAAGTGAAATAAGTCAGGCTGAGAAAGGCAAACACCATATGATTTTACCCTATATGGAATCTAAAAATAAATACATAAATAAAACAATGAATAAACAAAAAGCAGAATTAAGACTTATAAATACAGAGAAAACTGATGGTTGCTAGAGGGAATGGTGTGGGGAAATAGGCAGATGGGTGAAAGGGAGTGGGAGATACAGGCTTTCAGTTATAGAATGAATAAGTTATTGGAATAGAAAGCATAGCATGAGGCATACAATCAATGATATCGTAGGAGTATTACATGACAATAGAGGGTAGCTACATATGTGATGAAAACAACATAATGTAAGAGATGTTGAATCAGTATGTCGCCCACCTGTCAAATAAAGTATGTAATATTATTATAATGTAATGTAATATAGTACATCAACTATACTCCCATACATTTTTTAAAAGAAGTAATGTGCATATTGTCAAAATCCTTGTGTGAGGGGGATGGGAAATAAAGAAGGTTGGAAGGAAAAAGCACTAAAAAATAATGACAAAAACTTCTCAAATTTAGTAAAATAAATATCCTTATAGATTCAAGAAGATAAGTAAGCCCAAAATAGAATAAACTTGAAGAAATCCACACCGAGATATATTATAGTCAAACAGTGACAACTGAAGACAAAGAAAAAATTGAGAAAGTGAAGAAAGAACACATTACCTACAGTGGCAAAACAATTTAAATAATGACAAATTTTTCATCAGTGGCCATAGAAGTCAGAAGGTAGTGACACAATATTTTTCAAGAGTTCACAGAAAATAACAACTAATCCTATACTCCCAACATACATCCTTAAGGAAGAAAGGAATAAAGACATACTCAGATGAAGGAAAATAAGGAGGATTTGTTACTAACAGACCTATTCTGAAAGAATGGCTATAAGAAATTTCTAAACAGACAGAAAACAATACAAGAAGTAATCTAGGGATAGTAGAAAGGAGGAAAAAACACAGTTGGCAAAAATATTGAAAAATGCAGTGGACTTTTTCTTTTTTTTTTTAAATTAAGCTAAAATAGTGCAGTTTTATTTTAATTAGGTTAAACATTTATTTACAATTATGTTTGATTATAACATAAATATTCTTAGTGGGCCTGTTCTTTCATATGAATTAAACTCTAATTGGCTTCAAGTCAAGTTTTCAAAAGAATCTCAATTAGTTGGTGCTACGTCTATGTGTATATATTCTTTTTTCAATATTCTTTTTTTAAATTTAATTTAATTTGTGTGTGTGTGTTCCAAAATTCATGTTTTATGCACCACACCCAGTGCTCCATGCAATATGTGCCCTCCTTAATACCCACCACCAGGCTCACCCAATTCCCCACACTCCTTCTCTCCAAAAACCCTCAGTTTGTTTCTCAGAGTCCACAGTCTCTCATGGTTTGCCTCCCCCTCCAATTTCCCCCAACTCCCTTCTCCTTTCCATCTCCCCATGTCCTCTGTGTTATTCCTTATGCTCCACAAGTGAAACCATATAATAATTGACTCTCTCTGCTTGACTTATTTCACTCAGCATAATCTCCTCCAGTCCCATCCATACTGATACAAAACTGGGTATTCAACCTTTCTGATGGCTGCATAACATTCCATTGTATATATGAACCATATCTTTTTCTTTTGAGTTTCCTAAATTTTGATTTGTGATGGAAAGAAAAATTCTAACTTTCTGAAGTAGTTATAAATATATGTAAATACTTAAGTTTATATTGCAAATGAGGAAGGGTAGAGAAATATACAAAGATACAAAGTTTCTACACTTCACTCTAACTGGTAAAATTGGAATTATAAAGACTGTGATAAACTATGTGTGTATTATATGATTTTTAGAACAACCACTCAAAAAAGGTATGCAGAGATATGCACTCATAAACACTAATGACAAATTGAAGCTGATTCTTAAAAATGTTTAAATAAGGGGCACCTGGGTGGCTCAGTGGGTTAAGCCTCTGCCTTTGGCTCAGGTCATGATTCCAGGGTCCTGAGATAGAACCCTGCATCAGGCTATCTGCTCAGCAGGGAGCCTGCTTCCCTCTCTCTCTCTGCCTGCTGCTCTGTCTACTTGTGATCTCTCTCACTCTGTCAAATAAATAAATAAAATCTTTAAAAAAAATGTTCAAATAATCTACAAGAGAATATGAAAAAGAGAAACAGTGAACAAGCAAAACAAGATATAAAAACGTCAAACTTAAACCCTCATATCAATAGTTACATCAGATGTAAATTATCTAAATATATCAATTAGCAAACAGATATTGCAACAGTGGATTAAAAAGCACCATCCAAGAATGCCTGGGTGGCTCAATCTGTTAAGCATCTGGCTTCAGCTGGGATCATGATACCAAGGTCAAGTTCCGTATCTGACCCCCTGCTCAGTGGGAAGTCTATCCCCCCCCACACTTCCCCTGTTGTGTGCTCTCTATCACTCTCTCTCTCAAATAAATAAATAAATAAATAAATTCTTTTAAAAAAAAGTACCATCCCACTATATACTGCCTACAAGACTATTATTTTACTATAATATATATATTAAACAAATTATAAATATATCAGTATAATCAAGTTTAAAGTAAAAGGATGAAATAATATATATAGTGCATATATTAATCAAAAGAAAGCAGGGTAGCTATATAAATATTGGCTAGACTTCAGAGAAAAGAAAATTTCAAGAGGCAAAGAGAGACATTTAATAATGATAAAAGAATCAATCTATTAAGAAGGCATAGCAACCTAAACATGTATACACCAAACAACAAAAATGCAAATCATATGCAGCAAAGCCTGGGAAAATGGAAAGGAGAAATCAATATATTCACAATTATATTTGGATAAGTTGACAGTTCCTCTAGGTAGAATAATGAGACAAAAAAAAAAAAATCAGTGAGATACAAATTTGACACCATAACCAGAAGGATCTAATCAACATTTATAGAACAGCTCATCAAACAACACATGTCTTCAAGTTGACATGAGACATATAGCAAGAGAGGCCATATCCTGGGCCATAAAACAAGCCTCAACAAGTTTAAGGGAATTTAAATCATATACTGTGTGTTCTCCAACCACGACAAAATCAAACTGTGGATGAATAATTGAAATATAAAGGGAAAGTCTCCAAACATTTGAAAACTAAAAAGTACACTTTCATAAAATCCATCGACCGAAGAAGTCTCAAGAGAAATAAAACACACACTGAACTGAATGGAAACGAAGAGGCGATATAGCATAATCTGTGAGGCATAACTGAAGGAGTGGTGAGAAGAAGTTTGTATCACTAAATGCACACATTAAAAAAGAGGGGAAATCTCTAATCAATAATGTAAGATTCCACAACAAAAACCTGAGGGGAAAGAAAAAAAAGAAAAATAAGCCAAATGCAAGCAGAAGCAGGGAAATACAGATAAAAGCATAAGAAGTAAAATTGAAAACAGGGGAAAAAATGTAACAAAGAGCTGGTTCTCTGAAAGAACAGCAAAATTGCCACATTTCTAGCAAGACTGACAAAGAAAAGGAAGAGAAAACAGAAACTCCTAATTCCATGAATGAAGCAGGAAATATCTCTATTTTTTTATTTTTTAAAGATTTTATTTATTTATTTGACAGACAGAGATCACAAGTAGGCAGAGAGGCAGGCAGAGAGAGAGGCAGGGAAGCAGGCTCCTTGCCAAGCAGAGAGCCCGATGCGGGGCTCGATCCCAGGACCCTGACCTGAGCCAAAGGCAGAGGCTTCAACCCACTGAGCCACCCAGGCACCCCAGGAAATATCTCTATTAATTGTACAGACACCAAAAGGAAAATAAGGCAATGCTACTAACAACTCTACATATACAATTTTCACAAGTTTGATAAAATTTCATGAAAAGCATGAACTACCATGAAATACCATTTATTGTATATGAAATAAATAATTTGAATATTCCTATAACTATTAAGGAAACTGAATTTGTAGTTTTAAAAAACCCTCCCCCAAAGAAAAGAAATCTCCAGGCATAGATGGTTTCATTGGGCAATTCTATCAATTGTTTAAAGAAGAATTGACACAAATATTACAAATCTCTTCAAGAAAATACAACAGGAGAAAACATTTCCCAAATTATTTTATTAAGCTAGCATTACCCTGACATTCAAGAAAACCCATAAATCAAGAAACAACTATTGAAAATATCTCCACTGAATAGAGCAACAGATACTTTAAACCACATATTAGTAAGAAGAATACAACAATATAAATAATATATAAAAATATATGCAATAAGCAAGTGGGATTAATTATAGGGAAAAAAGCCTGATTTCACATTTAGAAATTCAAGTGATCTACCATATTAACAGGCTAGTGTCCTGTATGATTTCATTTATACTACTTTCTTGAAAGGACAAACTTATAAAAAATGGAGAACAGATTAGTAGTTGTCAGTAGTTAAGGGAAGTGGGGTAAAGAAAGGAAGTGGGTTTGGCTATAAAAGGGACACCTGAGGGAAGCTGGTGATGAAATATTTTGACCTTATCAGTGCCAAAATTCTGCTTTGCATATTGTACAATAGTCCTATAACATTCAGCATGGGGGGAATTGGGTAAAGGGCAGATCAGATCTCAATGTATTATTTCTCATCACTGCATGTGAAACTACAATTATCTCAAAATAAATATTTTAAAGAACAAAAGAATACAGTGGAAAAGCATGAAGTTTCCTTATTTACTTGCTTTTATACCTGACTTCTGTGTATGTAGATAATACAACAAAATATTACAACAAATATTTCAGTTTTTATAGTATTTTTGAGAATTCATGGTAGATGTGTTCGCCTTCCTTGCTGACTTGTATTACTTTTATTAGGATGTTAGTTAAATAAGTATAAACATAAAGAAAGTGCCTAAATTTATTTACTTACAGTTTATAGGAAGCTATAAAATCAAAAGAATTTATAAATTAAATGCTAACAAAACTAAACAAACAATAAAATCCAAACTAACATCATTAGTTTACCGTGACAAATGATGTTCTTTTGTTGACACTAAACCAGCAGTTACAATGGGAATACGGTTCTGACTACTAAGATGCAATTTGTTTTACTTCATCTTATACATTGTTATTTCATGGTGGTGCAGCTTTTCTCTCATTTTTTGCATTTTCAAGTAGCACATCCCCTTTGCTGTGTCTTAGTGTGCCATAGTCTTGCTTAGTCTTGTTTCAGTTTGAATTCATCATTTATGTATTATGTTTGTCTCTGTTCTTTTTCTTAAGTCAACATGTATATTTGGGTAAGCAACATTTTGTGCCCACACTGTCATAAACACAAGTGTCTGGGTAGGTTCTGAAAGTATATAAGGCTATGCAGGTACTTAAGAAGTCATATTCAATCATCTAGATTTCTGCCTCCAATTTAAGAAACAAAGTTCTGTACTTCAAACACAGTGAACTCAAAGAACCTCAACAAATGCTTGGAGTTTTTAATTAGCTTCAGATTTCTCTGTACATCTAATCAAAAGATTATAAAATTTTACTGCTAAAGAAAAAAAATTAAGAGATAACATATAAAATGTGTCAGTACAAACACACTAAACTATATATATTATCTGCCAAAGTGTGTAATGAATAAAAAACTATAAAAATCCAAGAAACAGAATAAGGCATCATTTACTTGGTTATAAGCACTAGGATTTCATCCAATATTTATCTGCTTTTATCTCTGTAGGCTACAAAACTGAGAAAAAATCATGCTTTACAGTTCAGATAAATATCATTCTATGTAATTCCAAAAAATATTTCTCCTGAAAAATCTGTATCATGTTGCAGATGACTCAGTTACATTGTTTTTTGCTTTTGTTCTTGTTTTTGATGCATGCAAAGTTTAGAACCATCTTCTTCCCTATACTGGGAAGTTTTTCTCTAATGGAAGTCAGACTACTACATGCTGAGCTAATAGCAATTTCCTACTTATGTATATTCTAATATTATCCTGGAACTTTACAAAATCTATTCAGGTTCACCTTGTTAAAATATGTATAATTAGAGTCTATTGCATCAAAATGATAACAGTGAATGCATCTGAATCTTGGCCTTTGGTGATTTTTTTCTTCTTCATTATTTTATTATTATACAATTTCCTATATGAAAAGCTATTTAAATGACATTATTCTCAGATAAGTAAGAAAACACCTTTGTATTAAAAATAAAATGGACTTTATAATTTGCTCTTTGATATTGAGAATGAGGTATTAAATATAAATCTATAAATATATATCTACAAGAAATAGAATGATGCATCATTTACTTTGTTTTAAATGCTAGGTTTTCTAGCTTCATGTGTGTGTATATATAAATTTATTATATATATAAATGTGTGTATATATAAATTTATTATATATAAATTTATTTATATATAAATTTATTTGTTGTGCAGTAACATCTAAGACATATAACATTGTCTTTAGCAGAATTTTGCTTTATCCATTTCCTGAATTTTCACATTTTTTTTTCTCCTCCTCCTTCCTCCCTATTCCTTCTTTTTCTTTTTCTTGGGTAGTTTGGTGGTTTCATATTTCCACTTGAGTGACTATGGAAACTTAGAAAATTTGTGTTTGAAAACTGATTCTATGAAAACCAATTATTAATCTTGGACACTACAGAAACAATTCAGGTAATCTTCATTTTCTAATTAGTGTGTAGATATATTTCCAATTGCATTATAAATATTTGAAACTATTTAATAAAAAACAAATGTGTTATAATAAGCAGAAGTGAGACCAAAAAAAAAAAAAAAAAGGATTTGACAAGCCTTGAGGGAAAACATAGCTAATCACACACTTTCTTTCTTTTCTTTTTTTTTTTTTT